>VXBT01012584.1:103896-136057 GCA_013400235.1 Oriolus oriolus
TAGCAAGGCCTGTAATTGCACACACATCACATCGTGGGGGGCCATTTCTCCGGGGGGCATTTCGGGGTGCATTTCGATGTGCATTTCGGCGCCCCTGAGGGTCCTTCAATAAACACCGAGGTAAAACCCTTTTTCCCTCTTAGCTGTGTTCAGCTCTCTTCATTTTAAGACCAGGAAAAGGCATCATGGGGAATGGATTTGGTCTGGAAGCGGGAAGTTGCTCGGCTTGCAGCCGAACCCACGGGGCTTTGGGAACAGCATTTGGGAGTTCTGAGCTTTAAAACTGAAGGCAAAGGCCCCTCCCTGATGCTGGGGGTCAGTGCTGTGATTTCACACATCAGCCCAGCCTCCCTAAAAGCAAATTCCCTGGGATGGGGGATGTGGGAGCTTTTGGGATGTTTACAGGAAGGTTGGGGTGCAGATCTTGCAGATAATTCCAGAATTAAAAAAACTGAACAATTTCTGCTGTTTTTCACAAGAAACGTTCTGAGACACTTCTGCCACGTTCAACACTCAGATCTTCAGGTAACGGCTCCCTCTACACGGGCCAGAAATGGTCTGTGCAGGGCTTGGATCTGCTCTTCCAGCCTCGTGGAGCACAGGAATTCACAGGGAATTCCGTCACAAACCCCGCAGCCCTCAGAGGTCCCTTCGAGGGTGTGCTCTGCGAGGCTGCTCTTCCAGAACCCTTCTTTCCTCCTTGTTCAACCTTCCTTATAAAATCAAAATATCCACAGCTTCCCTGAAGGCTCTGAGGGATTTTGCTGTTCCTATTGGTATCTTCTGCTGGAAAAATCCTGTGGTGTGCTGTTCCCGGACCATGAGGAGTGACCAGTTTCTTCTTCGGCCTCACTCGGGCACCAGGACACATCCTGGAAAAATGAAGGAGAGAAATCTGCACCCTCAGGGGATGAGGAAGGCATTTCACCCAGGGCTTGCTGCCCTCTCACAGACAGTTTGATCTCTGTCCTCACGAAGTTCCTGCTCTCCCCACCAGGAGAAAGAAGAGTTTATTCCTTGTGACGGGGACAGGACCTGAGGGAAGGGCTGGAGCTGTGTCAGGAGGGATTTGGGTTGGACATCAGGGAAAGGTTCTTCCCCCAGAGGGTGCTGGGCACTGCCCAGGCTCCCCAGGGAATGGGCACGGCCCCGAGGCTGCCAGAGCTCCAGGAGCGTTTGGGCATCGCTGCCAGGGATGCCCAGGCTGGGATTGTTGGGGGGTCTGGGCAGGGCCAGGGGTGGGACTGGATGATCCTGTGGGTACTTCCAACTCAGGATATCCCACGATTATCTGACTAAAGAGCAAGTCCCCAGGAATTACTAAAATCCACATGGATTTTATTAATTTTTCCCCCCAAAGTCTGTCTTTAAATTAGAATTTTTAAATGCTTTTAAAAGCTGCTTTTTTTAGAATTTTTAAATGCTTTTTAAAATTTTTAAATTTTTAAAGGTATTTAAAAATGCCTTTAAATGCCATTTTCTTTTACAAGTACACCTCTCTGGATTCTGGTATTGCAATTACAGCATTTTGCCTTCATTTTTGCAGAGTTCACCTGCTTTTTATTCCAGCCGAACATACCCAGTGGAGCACTTGGCAGCTGTTAAGCCCAAAGGTATCCTGCTGCTTTTGTGTTTCCATCCATCACCTTCCTCTTCTCCTCTCTCCATCACCTGTCCCAAAACTTTGGGGCCAGGAGCCCTTTGGCCCAGCCCGTCTGTCACTGCCCTGTTCACACAGGGCCTCTCACATGACAGAAATCGTGATCCACAATCCAAAATGGTGTTTCTCCAGGGAGTTCATCCTCACACGTCCTCCTGTGGGGTAGGTGCAGCTCTTGCCTTTCAGGGAGAAGGAATCTCCGAGCTCAGAGATGCTGATCCTAAAGCTGGCGTTGCTCCCACTGCTCCCCAGGGCCAGAATCCATCCTGTGTGGGCCTGGCATGGACAATTCCAGCTCCCAAATTTCCCTCAGGGATCTATATCAGAGCCAGAGTTATTGAATCCCTTCATTAATCACACAGACCAAGGGACTGAGGGCACCCTCGGCACATTGGCAGGTGACACCAAGCTGAGGGTGCAGTCACACCCCGGGAGGACAGGGTGACATCCAGAGGACAGGGTGACATCCAGGGGGACCTGCACAAGCTCGAGGAGTGGCTCCATGGGAATCTCATGAGGTTTCACAAGGCCAAGTGCTGGAGCTGCCCCTGGGATGGGGCAACCCCTGGGATCAATCCAGGCTGGGGATGAGCAGATGGAGCAGCCCTGGGAGAGCTGGACCTGCCCCAGCCCAGAGCCCCCCATGCCCGGGGCTGATCCCCCAGCGTGGGCAGCAGGAAAGGGGTTGGGATTGTGTCCCTGTGCTCAGGTGAGACCCCACCTGCAGAGCTGCCCCAGCCCTGGGGCCNCCAGTGCCAGAGGGCAGGGCTGGATGGGATATTGGGCAGGAATTGTTCCCTGGGAGGGTGGGCAGGCCCTGGCACAGGGTGCCCAGAGCAGCTGGGGCTGCCCCTGGATCCCTGGCAGTGTCCTGGGGCTTGGAGCCGAGGGTTTCCCTGGAGCACAGATGGGAGCTCTTTGCTCTGAGTCTCTTTTTGAGCACCCAGCACCTCCTCATACCTCTCAGATCTCTCTTGTAGTCTTGCAATCAAATTAAACTTCACATCCACTTCACCATTTTGAAACTCTAATTTCCATGGACAGTTTGTATTAAAAACTCCCTTCCTGAACCTGTTCCAAAGTTTCTGTATGAAGCAACAAAACAATTCTTTCTCCCAGGGATTGTCTTCCCAGCAATAGCTGATTCAAACCTGGAGGTATCTTTTATAGTATTGGTTGATTAAAACCTGCTGGTTTCCCTTGCTTTTGTCTTTTTTCCCTACAGTTCCTGGACAATATCCCACCTTTCCCCCTTTTCTTCTCTGTACCTGAAAACCACGCCAGATTCCCACTGGAAAAATCCTGCACATCATCTGTAGCCAAAAAATTATGGTTTCAGATTTTAATTAAGAAATTATTTCCAGTAAATGTTGGTGGTTTTTTTCAGTGAATTCAAGTTTCACCAAGTTATTTGCATGGTTGTTTAAAGAAATTTCATCGAAATAAAATGAGAACAGGCTGGTTTAGGCCCCAGCTGAGCAATGTGCTTAAACTCATCCATTAACACGTGCTTGAGTGTGGAATAAATCCCCTGTGGTATTTAAAACTTGGAGAGCATTGAAGTATTTTTATGATTTCAAATCCTACTCCTCCTCAGGAGGAGGAAGAAAATCAGATAAAAACTCTTTAATTTTCTTTAAAAAATTATAAAAGAGGGTTGATGGCAATAATATGGCCAATGTTTTGGGGTGGGGAGATGCCAACGAGGAATTTGACTCTCTGTTATTAAGCAAGACTTAAACTGGGGTGAAAAATTTGGGTATCCAGCAGCTGCCAACACATTTTCACCTCCAGTTTTCTTCTCCAGCTCTGATGATAAAAAAGGGGAGCACGAACCTGCACAGTAACTGAAAATGAAACAAAAATCTCTGGTTTTCATGCAAACTTCAGACAACCTTCAACTTTTAGTAGCATCTCTTTGAAGCAGTTCTCTGTCAGCTCAGCTTTTGGACAAATCCACGATGAAAGTTCGATGAGAGATGCAAAGAAAACACTTGAAAATCTCCGTGCTTGCTGAGGAGGGTGGAGAATTGTTTTCCCGAGACAAAAGGCACATTGAACAAAATAAGAGTGTGGCATAGCTCTGCTTCTCTTCTGGCCTCTACCTGAGTCCTGAAAGAACTCAGGCATAACCTGGATAAGCCCCTAAATATGACTCAGTTCATTCACACAAACTGCCAAGAAATCTGTATTTATTTAAAGAAAACTCTCCAACAATAGCCCTACCTGCTGCAGCAAGCAAGGTAATGCCAGGCTGGAGAAAATACTCTTTTAAATGCAGGATTTCCCCTCTTGCTGCTGTTTGAACAGATGGGTTTGTGGCAACAATTCCATGCCTCTTTTTATGATTATTATTATTTTATTTTAATGCTGAACTTGTTTGAACCACGAGCTAATAAAAGCAGCAGAGTTTTAGGCTTGAAAGTATCATCTCAGTGTTAAACTCAAAAGGATCTAATAAAATACCTGAGGGAATGATCATTGACCATCCCAGTATTTTCCCTGCCAGTGCCAGTGCTGGAAATGCCAGGGAGAGCTGGAAAACTCTGGGAATTCAGCCTGAGATAAAGGATAAAATGTGGACACAGGTGGGGCTGGACTCTGTTGTATTTAAGGGGAGGAGGGAAGGAAAGGGCAGGTAGAGAGGGAGTGTTGGTGATGATGCCTTAGGTTTTAACTCTTATATTTTTCAAATCCTGCATTCCCAGTGTGTGACTCTGAGCTGCCTTGCAGCCTGGCAGCTGCTGCTCTCTCATGCTCACACAGACATAACAAAGCCTCTCCAGGCCTGCTCTGCAAGGACACCCAGCCCGTCCCAGGCCCAAAATGTGTAACCCAGCACCTTGAGAAGGGGGGCGAGCTGAGGGGCAGTTCCATCATTAGCTAAAGTTTAATTGGCCAATTTATGCTGATCTGCAAATGGCCCAAACCTGTAACAGTGTGAAGAACTCGTGACTCGGGGTCCATCTCGGGTGCAGCCTTTGGCCTGCCCAGGGTGTGCCTCTGAAGGCCTTTCCAATAAATATCCACCTTTATTCCCTTACCCTGTCCAGTCTCTGTTTCCAGGTTGGCCTTTTAGGCATCAGTGATGAGGGGGGAGATAAAGAGAAGGGGGTTGTTTTCCACATCAATCAGTGCCTGTGGCTGTCAGAGTCCCCAAAACACCAGAAAGAATCCCATAACCTTTATTACAGGGCCAGCAGCAGCCAGTGTCCCCTCAGCAGGAACAATGTCAGTAGCAGCTACACAAACGTGGAATTTCATCTTTTAAACTCGGTCCCATCCTCCCCACCCCTGCTGGACTCCTTCCTTCAGCTCAGCTCCTCGGGGAAGCTGCTCCCAGGCGGGGTTTGGAGCATTCCCACATTCCCTGGCTGCTGCCCCTCCGAGTGCCCAGCTCCAGGTACCCTCCCTGCTGCATTTGAGGCGTTTCTTCACTGTGCAGCCAGCACGGAGAACTGGAGCAGCCAGGAAGGGCTTTCAGGAGCTGGGATGTGTTTTGGAGGAGCTCAGGTTTATCTCGAGTCACCCTCTGCAGATTTTGGGAGGTTTGGAGGCATTCGGGGCCCTGTTGCTCCGTGGGAAGGTGGGAAAGTGGGTGGGAAAGGAGCCCTGATCCGTGAATTATTTATCCTTTGGTAGCAAGGGTTATTCATGTGCTTTCTAGGGGGAAAAAAAAGGGTGGGTAACTGGCCCAGATTCAGCACAGATATGAAATGCAGACTGAAATAAATCTGCTGGGGTGGAGGGAAGGTGTTGAAGCAGGAGCAGATCCAGCAGCCAGGTGAAATCCTGCCCCAGCTGGCAGCCAAATCACCGCTGGTTTCAGCAGCTCCGGGTTTGTGTCGTCTGCAACCACTCTCTGGATTTCAATCATTGTGAATTTTGAGAAAAATGTGCTTAAACCCCCAAAACACTTGTTTTGCATCAAATGTAGCTCTTTTAGAGTTTTTTTTTTTTGTAATCTCTTTAGCCTGACTAGAGCTCTGCCACCTCTGAAAAACTGCATTTCTGCTTCTGATGATTAACAAAGAAGATGAACCCAATTTCACTTTAAGACTTCAGGGCTGGAAATTGTGCAAACACCGCTGGATGTAACACAGAAAACAGAAATGAATTCCCAATAGCACCCTCTTTTTACAACATCATTGTGGGCTCTGTTGACTTTAGACTGGCTTTTTATTTTTTTCCTCGTGGATGCCGTGGAATTTGAGATGACTTGAAGCACTCAAACGAGCACATTTAAATGTGTGTGTTTATGGGCGAGGGAGGGGGATTCACACTTTAAATCCTAAGTGCTGGAATTAGCTCCAACAAAGCCCGAGTGTGTTGACTTTCAAATGGGTTCCGCTGATGGAGCAGAAATTTGCTGGCTGGCTTCAAGGGTTATCTTTTATTTCCCCCTGCTGCAAGAACATCTTTGCCAGTTGTTTTGGAATAACAGAATAAATACACTATGTTTAAAAGCGGAATTTTGGCTCCAGAGTGAGTGGTGGGGCTGTGGGATTCCTCTGTTGGGCTTCAGGATCCTTTTGCTGGTGGAATTTGGGGAGTCCTGCACTGTCCCTGCTGTTCCTGTTTCTTCATCTGCCCTCAGTCCCAAATCCTGCGCTCCAAGGGGCTGGGCCAGAGAAACTTTGGCAAATCCTGCGGCAGAAATTGAAGATATTTATCAGAGTGCCCAAATGTTGTGCCAGGCAACACAGCAAAGCCATTTCCTCTTCCACTTTTACAGGAGGTGATAACCTGGGATGGAATGGGAATCGATGGCTGGAGATGTCACTTGGAGCTAAAACGTGAAGGTTGGAACTAAATACAAACTGAATGTTCTAAAGGGCAACTCACGTTGTTAGAAATGTCTTTAGGGCAGCTCTGTAAATCAGATTCTTTGTAGAAATTGCTGCAGACTGAACCTGGAGCCAACCTGGCAAATCGCCTCTCCTTTGTGCGGTGTTTGGGAACTCACATTTTGAACCACCTCTACGTCACCTGTTCCAGTTATTTTTGCAGAATCTCATCTTCCTGGCTTTCCTCTTTCCCATAGATGGTGCAAACACCAGCTGTGGGCAGGATGGTGCTGCCTTGAGGGGCTCAGACCAAGGACTTTCAGGATGCCTCTCCACCCCATTGCCATTTTTGTCTCCAGGCTACGAAAGAAAGCCATCCCACAAAGATCGACGTGCCTGGCAGAACCCCTACAACCCCTGGCACTTGCTAGGGAAAAATAAAACCCCAGCTGAGCTTGTCCTTTCCTTCAGGAGAGGAAAACCTCCAACCTAGGAGTAGGTTTTGCTTTATGGATGCAGCGTGCGATCAATTTATTTATTGATGTTGAAGGGAATTGAAGTTAATTTAACCCATTGTCTTTCTCACCACAAACCCACTGGAACACGAGGATTCCCAGAAGTTTGATACAGTTCAGGATGGCTCACAGGGGGTTGGTTGGAGGTGGGGGGGGACAGAATTTCCCTCTCTGCCCCAGAAAAGCACCACATAATGCAAACATTGTGTGCCTGACATATTTTTCTAACAGAGCACTAAGAAAATACTCGCTACCTGAAATATTTCTGGAAGTCACTGGAGCAAGCAGTCCAACATGTGGGTTACATTACACTCAGGGCTGATCTCAGCTTTGTAACACACACTAAACAGCAGCACGGAGGAGGCTCAGCTTTAATAAAACCAAAACTTTCGCTGCTGCACGCAGCCAATAAAGATTTAAGCATGCTGGGCATGATCAGCATACTAATTGCTGCATTAATAAATCCTGAAGCCTGGCTTGTTTTGAAAGGCAAATAAAAATATTGTAGAGAGCTGGAAGAGCATTTACTTAGAAAAGTTAGCCTGTGTGTGCACTGGGATGTGTGTGAATGTGAAATGCCAGGGATAACACTGATCCCAGGGTTTTCCATGGCTTTTTTCTGGGCAATCAGGACTTCACATCTGATGTCGAGTTGTTGGGCCCCAGTGTTTACAGACAAAACAGCACCAAAGCCAGGCCTGCTTCTGTAGCTGCAAATGACAATGGGATTTCTCTTCCATTTTCATTGAATAAGTACCAACGAAGAGATCCCAACAAATAAAGCTGGACAGAGTCGTCTCTTCCATTAAAATTTCTCAGGCAACAAGCACAGGCAAAAGGCAACGCAAGGGGAATTGTCCCGGCAGGAAAAACTGTGCCAGGATTCTGTGTCACAAAATTCAGTATTTCCTGGGAGGCAGAGAAACTTCCTGGTGTAGAAGCACCACCAGAGGTGGGTCTGAATTTGGGCCAGCACTCAGGCTCTTGTTCAGCTGTCACCAAGAAGTTCTTCCCTGTATTTTCTGCTTCTCCCAGCAGCAAAAACTGTGCCAGGATTCTGTTTCCCAAAATTCAGTATTTCCTGGGAGGCAGAGAAATTCCTGGTGTGGAAACACCACCAGAGGTGGATCTGAGTTTGGGCCAGAACTCAGGGTCTTGTCCCTCTGTCACCAAGAAGTTCTCTCCTCTCTTTCCTCCTTCCCCCAGCTCTTCACCAGAGCCACTCTGCCCCCCTCACGCTGGCTCTCAACAGCAAGAGGTTTTCAGATCAGGGAGGTGGAAAGAAAGAGTAAAAAATTAGCCCCGAGAGTTTACAGAAGTGGAAAGTCCTCAGTGCATTTCCAAAGCTGGTGATGGAATAAAGATGGCTCGACATGCAAAACAAAAATGTAAATAAGTGTTTTATTTTCACGGGCGGCTCGCTCGCCTGGCAGAAAGCACTCCCCGCTGCTGGTTGCTTCTGAAATAAAAATTGTTTATTAAAAAGTTTGGAATTTTTTTCTTTTAATGAATGGCAAGATTAATGAGCCGTGCTCAGGCAGCGACGATTCCTGCCAGCTTGTGCATTAGTCAGCTATTAACATACTTCTTGGGTAATTTGAAGGCATTTTTTTCGTAGTGCACTGGAAATCACAAAAGCCTCGTTGAACTCCCCGGGATCCTTATCCCAGTTGCCTCTCCTCGCAGCCTGTGGCTGTTCCAGTACATCCCAGCGTTTTTCTCACATTTGGAGGCACAAAACCAGCAAATATTTTGAGGTGAAAAACGCCTCCTTTTACAGACACTTCATTTTTAGCGCAACAGCCACCCCGAATCTCTCTCTGTCCTTCTCCTGCTGCTGCCACATGGACTGTGAGGACAGGGCAGTGGGACCTGGGGGCGGAGGAGATGAAATCAAAATAAAGATTGCCTTTTTTCCCCCCCATAAACCCCTGTCTGCCCAGCCTGACAGAGATAAGAGGAGAGTGTCAGACCCTGAGTGCTGCATCCCCAGCAGGATGTTTCCAGCAGCACGTGGATTATCCGAGCACGGCACCAGATATTCCCGCTGGGAGAAAGCGATGAGCAAAACGGGGTTTGTTAGTGCAGTGTCAAAAGGAAGCCCCGGGCTGGAGGAGCTGTGGTTCCTACTGAAAATCAGGAGTGAAATATGAATGGAGGGATGAAAAAAATGCACGTCGAGGCAGCTGTTCTGGCAGTGGTACCTCAGAATTCCGCCAGCAGCTCCAGTGGAGCAGGGAGCAGTGAAGTGGGATCGTCTTAAAGGAACTGGACCCAGATTTTTAGGACCAGACAGGGTTGTCAAGTCTGCAGCAGATTCTGTAGGGGATGTGGCTCAAACTGATCTTTCTATGCCTCAGTTTCCCAGCCGTTAAGTGGGGGGAACGGAAACATTTGGGTTTTTTCTAACATCTTTTCTCCCCTTTGTTTGTTCTCCTCAAGAAAAAGTGACCAATTTCTATAAATCATCTGTTAATTATCTTCTATTAACCATCTTCTACTAGTCATTTCTACTGTGGCCAGCAGTGCTTGGTCTCAGCTAGATCTGGTGCCTGTTAATCCCACAGAATCATGGAATATCCTGAGCTGGAAGGATCATCCAAGTCCATCTCCTGGCCCTAGACTGGATAAAGTTTGATTTTGGATTGCACAAGTATCAAGATATATCTTTACAGCGGCTCATGCCCTGAGTCAGTGACAGTAGTTCTTAGGGTTCTCTTCTCTGTCACTTCGCCCCCCAAAGTCCCTTTTTCCTGTGGCAAAATAATCTTTTCTCCTCTTGTAGCAGCTGCTGCAACAGGCAGAGATTTCTGGCCTCCAACTTGCTCAAAGGCAAAGCTCAGGCTCCCAAACACATCCCAGAGGAAAACTGCAGCTCCTCAAGGCACCTTTCCCTCCTTTCTTCTGCCTGAGTGTCCAATAAAATGCTCCTGAGGACATCACAGCAAGAATTAACAGAGCTGTTCCAATTCAGCCCTCTGAGGAGAGCAGGATCCTCCCAAAAACCCCACCTGGAGCCATTTTCCACAGGGATCAACCAGAGTTTGCTTCACTGTGGAGAAATGCCCCTTTCCCTGATGAGAATCTTGAAGATCCACTGAAGGAATCCCTGTTCCCATAAGGCTGGGAATGGGAATACGTGGCTGTGGCTGCCCTGCCCGCACAGCAGCTGCTGGGGATCCTTTAATGCCCCAAAATCCCCTGTTCCCAGTGCAGACGTGTCCTCATGGTTCCAAATCTTTCCTTTTCGATGCTTTCACTTGGAATGAATCTGACTCCTGAAATCTGGTGACCAGAGCTGGAGGAAAGCATTCCACACTTGCTCCCAAAACATGGCCTCGTTGTCTTAAGAATATATCACAGAATCCCAGAATGATTTAGGGTGGAAAAGACTGCCAAGGTCACGGAGGCCGAGCTGTGCCCGATGCGCACCTTGTCACCCAGCCCAGAGCTCTGAGTGCTGATGCCATGATGATTTTTTGCTTTTCTTTTATATCCCTTTTATACACTCTCTTATACAGCTTTTATGTATTCTCAGTGCTTTTAGCCCACACAGTTATAATTCTTTAAGTTTGATCACTTCCCTCACACCCAATATCCCGTTAAGCCAAGAGCCCAAACCCCCTGGAAACCCCAGACCCCGAGGGCCTCTCCAGAACACATTCTGTAAACAAAGCCAGGCCCAGCCAGGGGAAGGTTCCTCGCTGAGGGGTCTCGCTGGAGTCCCTCCCTGGGCAATCTTTGATAGATGTGCTAATTAGCAAGGCCTATAATTGCACACACATCACATCGTGGGGGGCCATTTCTCCGGGGGGCATTTCGGGGTGCATTTCGATGTGCATTTCGGCACCCCTGAGGGTCCTTCAATAAACACCGAGGTAAAACCCTTTTCCCCTCTTAACTGTGTTCAGCTCTCTCAATTTTAAGACCAGGAAAAGGCGTCAGTGCCACGTCCAGGCCTTCCTTGGATACCTCCAGGGATGGGGAATCCAAACCTCCCTGGACAGCCCCTTCCAATATTGAACAAGCCCTTCTATGAAGAAATTCCTGCTGGTGTCCAACCTGAGCCTCCCCATGCAAGTTCTCCTGTGTATTCCAAGCTTCCTCTACTTCCCCAGCAGAATTCACTCTTCCTCCCATCACAGCTCTCTGTCCTTTGTAATGAAACAAGTTTAGGATTAATTTTAAATCCTCCAGATAGGAATTATTTCATTTACAGTGCCTCACACCATGGGGCTGCTTCCTGACTCTTGTTGCTGCTGCTGAGCTCAGTTTGGCAAGTTTTAGGTGAGCACAGCCTAAGGTTTTAGCGAGCCTGAGTTAAATCGCTACCCAGGGGTGGAAACTGCCACAAAACAAGAGGAGAGCTGAGTTTCTGGTGGTTGAGTTTTGGTTTCATTTGTACAACAAACTCAAAACTGAAGATGACAAGATCGTTTCAAAGCTACTCCTGCGTTTGCAGCACAATCGCTGGGCCGTGCTCAGCCCAAGTGAAGAGTGAATTTTAATAAATTAACTCTGTTTATTCAGACCTCCAACCACTACAGGTATGCTGGAAATCCTTTTGCGCAGTGACATTTACGGGAAATACCATGAAAATATTCCATTTATCGTACTTGTTTCATCACTCATGATCTTACTCAAACCCAAAAATCAAAAATTGCTGTGCTGAAATGGCAGATACCATTTTTAAAGCCTGCTAATCTCAGGTTTTTATTGCTTGGCATGAGTCTCTAGGTTTGTTTTTATTTTATTCGAGAGGAAAAAAAGAGAGGGGAGCACAGAAATTGCTAATGAGCACAATTACGTGCTGCCCAGACTGAAAATGCCATCATGGCTTGCATGGCTTGGGGGAAGATTTCAAAATATTCCAAAATATTCCACCTTGTGACTCTGAAGTTGAAACACACTTACCAGGGGTTTTCAGCTGCCTGCCAGCTTCATGTGTAATTAGCTAAAATAATAAGAGTTGATCAGTTAAAAAACTGGCACTGGTTTAAAATAAAAAGACGTCGAGTCCACTCAGTCTGCCCTCTACAAAAACAAAATGCTGCCAGCAACTGCCTTGAAATAAAATTCTTTTAAAATATCAATGGTAATGTGATACACCAGATATAATAGAAAAGAGAGAAGTTTCACTTTTGTATTTTTACTGCTCCATAAATGAGACATCTAAAAGCAGATATTCACCATAAACCTGCGCTTATTGACTGGTGATAACCAATTTTCTGTTATTTGATGTTGCAGCTCCTCCCATACTTCTCTGGGTGCTCTGTCCCCCACAAAAAGTAGAAAACTAAGAGATGGAAAGTAGCAATATTTTTTTTTTAATTATTTTGGAGTGATTTTAGAAAAACTAAAGGAACATGGCCTGCTTATAACCCAGAGTAAATAAGAAGTGATGAGGGCTTTTGAAATAAAATATATATTTAAAATATCTCAACCCAGTCCGTTTATACATCTGCCCAAGGTAAGAAATTCTAAATAATGAACGGGGCGAAAGGCAGAATTCATAATTGGTTGGATTCAGCATGTATCTGTGCTCCATTTGTGCTCCATTTGTGCCCAAGGTAAGAAATTCTAAATAATGAACGGGGCGAAAGGCAGAATTCATAATTGGTTGGATTCAGCATGTATCTGTGCTCCATTTGTGCTCCCGTGTAAAAACAGGGAGTCTCTGTGGCCGCCGTGCTCTTTTCTCAGGGAGGAAGATGGATTACGTGGCTCAGCCCTCTTGGCAAGAAAACACACAGCCCCCACATGTCAGCGGAGGAATCCTCATCACCACTCATGTAAAATCTAATCCCTGCCTGTCATGACAGTCTCCAAAACATGGAGCATTCTCTGAACCACGGCCAATTCTTCGGCGGTTCAGTGCTCCAGGAGCAGCTCTCCCTGCTCTGTGTGCGCGTTACGCCTCGGCGCATGAATGCTCCCACTTTTAATGCAGGGACTTTAAAGCGGAGAGGGGCTGGAAATCAGTGGGAATCCCACGGGATTCCTTTGGAGGGCTGACACTGGAAACTCGGAGTTTCATTCACCACCACGACCACGATGACGACGACGACGCGGAAAGAGCGGCGGCCTGGCCGTGCCTCTCCCGGGGGAATTCCCGGCCTAGGAGCGTTTTCCCCCAGCCTCATTTCACAAGGTGTGAGTGAAATCCGGGACACAATGGATGGATGGGGCTGCTTTAAAGAAGCCTTTGTCAGAAATTCCCGCAGCGGTAAGTCCTCCCAGAAACACGAGCCGAACGCGCAGGGAGCAGCAGGAATACGTCGGGATATGCGGTGAGCAGGACAAATGTGGCTTGGCATAAGCAGCTGCAGGGCTGCAGACGTGTGCCCTGACGGGAGGTGAGTGCTGCCTGAATTGCTGCTCTGCTCCACGGGCACCTGTTGAAATAAAATACAGCAAGAGGCTGTGCTGGTGGGGAGATCCTGGGGAGCACGTGGGTGTCTGAGCGTGTGGGCAGCTCAAAATAATGGGAATTGTTTTCTTTCCAGGCAAGCTGAGGGTGCTGTTGGGTTCCCACCAAGAGCCCCAAGCTGGAGGAGGAGAGAAACCAAAGCAAGGCGTGGATCCTCTTCGAAAGGAGAGGAAAAAACCTCAGGCTGTGCCAGAGGAGGCTCAGGTTGGACACCAGGAGCAATTTCCCCATGGAAAGGGAGGTCAGGCCTTGGCAGGGGCTGCCCAGGGAGGTTTGGAGTGCCCATCCCTGGAGGTGCCCAAGGAATTCCTGGAGGTAGCACTCAGTGCTCTGGGCTGGGGACAAGGTGGGCATCGGGCACAGCTTGGACTCAGTGATCTTGGAGGTCTTTCCCAACCTTAATCCTGGGATTCTGGGACAGAATTTGAATTATCCAAGTGCTACTGAATAAATGCAGGGTCTGGTGTGGACCGCAAGCAGCATTTTGATGCCTTGATCTGGTTTCAAGTTATTTGAAGAGCCAGGCAAGTTTTTGAGAGGTATTTGGTATTTCCCGGTCCCTTTGGCATCTCTTCCTCCACTCACAGCTGGAAAATTCGCAGAGCCTGTGAAAGACCTGGGCACTGAAATACCAGAGGGGAAAACAATTTAATTCTTCTTTGCCTCATAGGTAGAGGGGAAATTTCTGAAGGTGATTCAGCACTGCTTAAAAAGAAGATTCTCCCATGGTGGCCTGCACTGAACATGAATTTCATGGCCCTGGAATCATTGTGGGTTCTCGTTTTCCTCCCCCACTGGCTGTGCATTAACACTGGATATTCCAAAATCACAAAAAAGTTCAGGGGAAAAAAATTATCTGGAATGAAGCAGGTACCACTCAGCAAAAGGGTGAAGCAGAAGAAAAAAGAAATGAGCACCAAGCTGTGAATGCAAGTTTTTTACTCCTTAGTGTTAATCTTCCTCTTAATGAGGCTGAAAAGCTTCACAGCCTCAGGACCTTGCTCAGCAGGGCAGAGAGAAGGAAAAACATTAAAAAGTGTGATTTTTAGCAATATTTTTTTGTTGAGAGTGTCATAAATTTAAGGTCACCTTGCCATCTGAATATTATAATTCTTATTATTAATAATGGTGATGATGATGATGATGATGATGATGATGATGATGATGATGATGATGATGATAATAATAATAATAATAATAATATCATCTTTATTGCTAAAACAAGACAACCACCCAGAAAAGCTGAGAGCAGCTTGTTGTCCCTGGACTTTTACAATTTCTTTATGGGAAGAGCTTTTAAGAACTCCCAGTCAGGGACAGCATTTTTACTCCAAACAGTTTATTACCTGTTCGTATCCACGTATTTAGATCCATACTGACAACACACAATTTTACAATTTATTTAGAGTGCCTTATTCCATAAATTAAACGTTATTTCACTTAGATAAATAAAACGTTTTTAGGGTCGCAGTGATATTACAAATACAGCAATTGCTGGTGTCAAACACCTGATCCCACAAATTGTGTGACAAAACCTCGTCCTTTTCTGCTCTAAACCCACTCCAGACCAAAATTTTAATGTATTACAAGGCTTTAATGTTCCTGGGAAGGGAAGGGAAGGAAAGAAGGGAAGAAGAGAAAGAAATGATGTTAATTGGACTTCTGCTCGAAATTTCTTGATCCTGGCTGGCTGAGTTTAAATGCCAAAAAGAGGAGTCTGATTTCCCAAACTGCAAAATGCGGAAGTTTTCTGTGAAGTGGATTTGTGAACTAAATTTCACCTACACAGGGGAAAATTTTCTGAGTGCTGCTGCATTGCTCTTCAAGGAAAATGAGAAAAAATTACCTCACAACTGTATTTTAATTGCTTCAGTAGCCAACAAGTCAGGTCTTGCAAATAGGAAACAATTACTTGCACATGTGATTATTGGTTTAGTTTGAATGTCTGTTAGCTAATATTTACTTTTCAGCCAGCGGATTCTGATGCTTGCAGGAGGACAGGAGAAATTTGCTGTAGGCCCCTCCATTTGCAAATCTACAGCATTTTTATGGCTTCTTAATGTAGTCATGAAGCTGAATTTATTTTGTCCATTAATACTGGCTTTGCATCTCAGCATATCTTTACGGTGTGGGGTTTTTTTTTCCAAATGAAAAATTCATTTTTTGTTTGGAGCAGCCTGGGCTAGTGGAGTTTCCCTGCCCATGGCAATGGATGGAACTGGGTGATTTTTTTAAGATCAACAGGGAAGTTTTTAAGCACAAAGAGATGGCAGAGTCTGATTCATGCAGGTAAGGACAGAGGAGGCAAACAGGTTTCTGTAGGAATATATGACATTATTATGAACTGCCAGAGCTCTGGTGGCACTCACTGGCCAGTGAGAAGGAACAGTTCCAAATTTTTGTTCCAAGTGGCACAAAATTTGTGCCGTTTCCAGGGCACGAATCAGCAGTGGCCCTGCAATCCTAAAGCGCCCAGGGCCGTGAATCATCGTTTTTCCAGCAGTAAAAAAAAAAAACATACAAGCGCTATTTGTGTTTTATATACACTCAGTTCCTGATTTTTCTTGCATTATTATGTCTTAAAATATCATAGAACAGCCATGGCATTTAATCCATCATTAAAAAAAAACCACCCTGTATTTACTCTTAATGTAGCTGTTGCCTTATGGGCTGTGCAAACATTAAAAAAAGAAAACAGTAATTCTGTGATAAGCACAACAGGATATTGGAGCTTGCTGCTGATGAAACTGATATCCAGCTGGTAATCTGAGCAATGAAGTCACTAAACCTTTCCTGCCCTATAAATTTTATTTCCTGGGACATATTTCATGTTTTTGTTAGATTTTTTTTGGATAATGCACACTGGGTCTTTTCACTGAAGAGTCATCACCGTGATTTTGCGGCGGGATAAAAAATAAGTGCTGCGATAAAAGCATAATGTGGGAGCAGAAATCGAAAGTTTGCTGGTGTTTTAGTGTCAGAATTTCCATACAATGGGGGCTGTTGTGAGATAGCAGCCAAGAACTACAAGGGGGAGGGGGTTTGAGCAGTGCCCACCCTTTACAAAGGCTGCTTGGTAACCCCCACCCCATTGCCTGGCTGCGAGCTCGGTGTTTGTTCAGCTACTGCATTAAAAACCAGCAGAGAGCCCTTCTGGAGGGGAGCAAGGAGGGAGAGCAGCAGCCAGAGAAGGGGAAATGTAATTCCAGGGCACTGAAGCCTTTCCTAAACTGTTTATTTATTTGTTTGTTTGTTTATTTATTCATTCATTCTGTACTCAAATGCAGCGGTTTCTGAGAGAAGAATCATCTCAGCAGTCAATGCAGCTGAAGTGCTCGTGGCTTTCATGAACTTACACACAGCATCGGGCCCAGATCACAGAATCCCAGAACTATTTAGTTTGGAAAAGCCCTCCCAGCCCATCCAGTCCCAGCTGTGCCCGATGCCCACCTTGTCCCCAGCCCACAGCACTGAGTGCCACCTCCAGGCCTTCCTGGGACACCTCCAGGGATGGGCACTCCAAACCTCCCTGGGCAGCCCCTGCCAAGGTCTGACCTCCCTTTCCATGGGGAAATTCCTGCTGTGCCCAATAGATATTGTTTCAGTGATCACGTATTGCTTGGCTGGTTTACAAATGCTGTTTTTAATCCCCTCAGTCTCAGCAGAGAAGCTTCGGAAGTTTTGTTCTCCTGCACCACTCAGAGCCAGAGGTGGGACCCAGATGTTGGATTGGGATTTTCCAAATTCATTGGGCAGGGACACCTTCCCCTATCCCAGGCTGCTCCAAGCCCCAGTGTCCAGCCTGGCCTTGGGCACTGCCAGGGATCCAGGGGCAGCCCCAGCTGCTCTGGGCACCCTGTGCCAGGACCTCCCCACCCTCCCAGGGAACAATTCCTTCCCAATATCCAACCTAAACTTCCCTTCTTTCAGACTGATCCCAAATGTACCGTAAAGACCATGGAATTCATCACTGTCACTCTCGAACAGAAGCACAGGGTGACAGCAACTGCTGCTCTGAAGAAGGAGAGAGCAGAGATAAACCCCAAATATCTTCTGGGGGAGAAAGGCAAATCAGCTGTCCAGAAAACTTGAGGGGCACAGTGCTGTCCATTTCCTTTTTAATGTGTTTGTTTTAAGAGCGAAGAAAGCTGTCAGGGAGCAAACTTCCCCTGAGGCAGCTCCAGGGGCTGGGGAGGAACTGGCTCACAGAGAAGGGAACTTGAGGAAAGAGGACTGAAATGACAGAGCTCACAATCAAGGAGGAGGAAAAGCAGCAAAGTAGAAACAATGAGAGGGAGGGGAGGCCCTGGCACAGGGTGCCCAGAGCAGCTGTGGCTGCCCCTGGATCCCTGGCAGTGTCCCAGGCCAGGTTGGACACTGGGGCTTGGAGCAGCCTGGGACAGTGGAAGGTGTCCCTGCCCATGGCAGGGGTGGCACTGGAGCTTTAAGGTCCCTCCCAAGCCAAACCATTCTATAATTGTATGATTCCATGATTTCTGTGGTCAGAAACTTTGTAGGACCAATCTCCCAGGAAACTGGTTTGAGGGAGTGGGAAGGATCCTTAAGGAAATTGTTAAACCAAAGGAATGGGAAATGGAGTAGAGAAGACCCAGGTGGGTAAATTGTGAGTTCTTTTCACAGGTCTGAAACACAAATTAGAAACCGGATCAGGGACTTCCAGATGAGCACAGAAACTCAGCATGACCACGCAGTGATGAAGTCAGGGAGGCCAAGACACAAAATAAATGCAGATTACATGGGAAACCAAAAATACTGGATGCAGGAAAACACAGGCAGGGAATGCTCACTCGGATCCCTGTCCTGAGACAACATCCAGTCCCAAAGATTGCACAGAGCGTTGATTTGCCTCACCAAACGTAAGACATTAAATTATACCTGAAACTCTGTAAAAAATCTGGGTCCTCTTGCCAAAACCTCTCTGTTATTTCTGTGCCACAGGAAGAGGGTGGAAGAGGATTGAACACGGACCCAGGACCCTGCCAGAGCACAAAACGTCTCATAACTCCCAGAACACGGCACAAAAACGCTCCATGGTGCTCAGAGCAGAGGGGAGATGGTTCTGGAGGGTTCCAATAGCAGATGGATCTGTTCGAGGACAGGGCAGTGGAAAAGCGAAAGTCATAGAATTATGGAATCATGGAATCATGGAATGGTTTGGGTTGGAAGGGACCTTAAAGCCCATCCAGTGCCACCCCTGCCATGGGCAGGGACACCTTCCACTGTCCCAGGCTGCTCCAAGATCCATCCAATCTGGCCTTGGACACTTCCAGGGATGGAGCAGCAAAGGGTGAATGTCCTCCGGGGGCTGGATGCTCACCTGGATGTGATCCACCCCCTCCACCACAGAAGGAGTCAATCAGAGGGAATTCAGGAAAATAAAAAAAAGGAATGTCAATAACCAGAGATAAAGAAAGCAGGGTCTGGGAAGAAAAATTTGAATGAATGGGAGAAGAAAACCTGGGAATTATATCTGGGGAAAAGAATAGAAATAAACATAATAATACTTAAAATGTCCCAAACCTTTTAAGTCATTTCTACAAGGCCTGTTAACATTAAAAGGAATTGAGGTTTTATTTTTAATTATTTTTTTTAAAAAAACTTATAGCAGCTAAATTAGACCTATCTGCTTGAGAGAGCTTAAAAATTAGTGAGGAAGAATTTTATTGATTTCCTTTGAAAGTTCCTCAGACGAGAAAGAGGTTTTTTAGAAAAACACATCTTTCACAAGGAGTTATAAAGCTGTGAGGGGACACAAGTTTTATTCCTATCTGTGCTCCCAGGGTGAAGTCACCACCGTCCTGGGTGAGTCTAACCTGGGTGTCCAACACACCTGAGGTGTCCCTTTAGGAGTTTTTTCTGTCCTCCCTCGTGGCTCAGGCCCAGCCCTGGCTCTCTCGACCCTCAGTTTGCTGCTGCTGGAGTGAAAAACCCTTTAAATAGCAGCCTGTCATGCATTTGGCTCCTTTGGGGGGCTTTAGGCTCTTAACCCGGGCTGTTGTTCCTTTCACTGACACAGCCAGAGGTCACCCTCCCCTTTTGTCACCCCCGGCTCGAAAAGAGCAAGAGGTTGCAGTGCCCACAAAGCCCCTTTTGTGCCCCCATCCAGCAGCTGAAGCACTTCTGAGCCCCCAGGTTTGTGCCAGGCGCTGCCCAGACGCTCCCCTGGCGACGGAGCCGCTGCCGGGGCTCTGTTTGCTGGGTCACACACACAAAAAAAGCCTTCAAGAGAGGGTTAAGAAGGACTGGGATGTTCTAATCAGGTGCTCCTCGTGCATTATGCATGGGGTGTGCAGCGGAGGAAATTATGCAGCAGCTCCCGGGAAGGGCCTGAGCCCAACCTGAACAGCTCTGAGGGGTTGGCAGCCGCTCTGGCCACTTGCAGAAGGAGGGGTTTTAGGGCTTTCCAAACCCTTCAACTGATATGGGGATGAATTTGGTCATTTTCAGGCTCCGCACGAACCAGTTCCTCACCTGTGGACGATGCCGGTGAAGTTCAGTGCAAGAACCTCAATGGGAAAAAAGAGTAAATCTGCCCAAAACTTCGTGCTTCCCCAAGCAAATCTTCAGCACAGACTTCAAGACAATCCTTTCAGTCAAAACAGCGATTAAAACAACGCAGCTGTGTATGAAATCATTGCTGACATTTAGGAGCAATGCCTGACCAAAATTACAAAAAATAAATTAAAAATAAGAGTGCCTCAGCGGGTTGGGGTGAATCCACCCCTTTGCCACCTGCCCAAGGTACTGAAGTGGCTTTCAGTGCTCCCCCAGAGGTTTTGTTTTCGAGGCCCAGCCCCATAAATGCTGGTTTATGTCACGAGGCACCGAGGCCGTCCGAGAGGTAAATAAATGTCCTGTCCCTTAGTGAGTGCCAACAGCAACTTGGTGGCAACAAAGCCTCAGTTGTTGAATTATTTATGAATGCCAACGTTATTCGTTTTGCTGCTGGAATCCTGGGGTCTCTTCTGTTTTGTTTATGCACATGCACACACGTTGGAGATGTAATTTATATACAGAAAGCACGAAGAGGAGAAATCTGGAATATTTCCCTCTGCAGTTGATGGGGTTCCATTCCCTCAAGAGCCACATGACCTCCTTGCGTGTGAAGTCCTCTCACTCCTCATTTCAGAGCAGGATGTCTGTGAGAAGTTACCAGGAGATGATTGATGAGGGCATTTTCAGGGCCAAATGCAAGAGAGAAACTTGTGTAGGTTACTCAAATTATCCAATTTTTTTTCTCCCTTTAAAAATTTTTCTTTCTACTCTTAGATCTCTTTAACAGGAATTTTTCTTAATTATGTAACAGGAATTTTTCTGAATTATGAAGCATCAGAGTGTTGGATGAGACAATTCTGAGTCTCCATTTAAATTTATGTTTTAGGAACTGTGGGAATTGTGGTTATCGAACTCCAGACCCTCAATTCCTTGGTTTCTCTTGTGCAGAAAGATGATTTTTTTGGCAGTTCTTGCATGTATTTCTTGCATTAAAAACTATAAACTCAGCTGTCAGAACATCAGGAACCATCTCCAAGGAGTTTATCATCAGCGACACAAAATTTTGCTGCCACTTCCGTGCTTTTCCTTTTATACTCGAGGAGAGTTTCGCCTCCAGCTTGGAGCAATCCTCCTGAAATCAATAAATGCTTTCCTTGTGATGCCTTAGGTTTTAACTCTTATATTTTTCAAATTCTGCATTCCCAGTGTGTGACTCTGAGCTGCCTTGCAGCCTGGCAGCTGCTGCTCTCTCATGCTCACACAGACATAACAAAGCCTCTCCAGGCCTGCTCTCCAAGGACACCCAGCCCGTCCCAGGCCCAAAATGTGTAACCCAGCACCTTGAGAAGGGGGGCGAGCTGAGGGGCAGTTCCATCATTAGCTAAAGTTTAATTGGCCAATTTATGCTGATCTGCAAATGGACCAAACCTGTAACAGTGTGAAGAACTCGTGACTCGGGGTCCATCTCGGGTGCAGCCTTTGGCCTGCCCAGGGTGTGCCTCTGAAGGCCTTTCCAATAAATATCCACCTTTATTCCCTTACTCCTGTCCAGTCTCTGNTGTCACTTCTGGTGCTGTGCTCACCTGAGCTCCATCAGCTGAGAGTGGAGACAGGGCTCTCTTTGCTCAGCTGTTTTTCCCAAAATTTTGTTTAAGAAGGTCCTGTTTTCACGTGTAGTAGCCAATGGAATTATTTTTCATTCCAACAAGCCCGTTATTAGTGTTGGTTTCATGGTTAAAGCACTACATTAAAATACAGAACACTCTTTCCTTACTGCTCTGTCAAAAGCTTTCTGGATGACCCCAGCACAATCTCAGTATTCCACTTCTAGGCTTGGTTTTTTGTTTGGTTTATTGGGCTTTTTTTTTTTCTGGTGCATCCTCATTCCTTTTGCTGGCCTTTCAAATAAATATCCACCTTTATTCCCTTACTCTCGTCCACTCTCTGTTTCCAGGTTGGCCTTTTAGGCATCACCACGAGGAGCTGTTTCATGTTTCCATATGTTCAAACTCTCAGGGCAGAGTTGCTGATGGGGTTTTGTTTGCCCTACCCAGCTCTCCCCAATTCCCGCTTCCTCCATCCCTTTGCAGCACTTTGGATTCCCTGGCACTGACTCCACGAGAAAAGTCACCTCTGACTCGGTGTCCAAAGGCTCATATTTGTTGATTAAAATGCTCTCAGGTCAATATTCTGCAAGCATGGAATCCCAGCCAGGATTTTCCTGTGAGCTATTGGCATTGTGCTCGATAGCATCATCCTGACAGCAGGTTTATTGCAACGTGGAGCCCCCTGTCAGGCAGCGCCTCAATCTTGATTTTAGTGGAATTAAAGGGTAAAACTCACCCTTGGACAAGAACATTTCACCCTGGTGGCTCCCTGAGGCTCAGTAGGGTTTGCACAGACTCTTTTTTTCCCTGTTCACCTTTTTTCCACCTGTATTTCTTTTTCCACTCAACCACATCCAACTGCTCCCAGCACTGTGGGATTTCTGGACATTGTAGAAGGAATCCGTGGATGCACCTTCGGTTGTAGGACAACCACACAGCCCCACAATTAATATTTGGCTCTGTTTGCTCAAGATGAATGGCATCTAAAAAAGTTCCACCACGTACAGTAATCATCATAATCGTGTGGGCAGCCCCTTCCCCAGTTCCTTTAGCCCTGACTTTTGCCCTTTTTTCTCGATTGATAAGTGACAGCTTTGCATTCTGGGCCTTGAAATATATATTTACAGTAGTCTAAGAAATTTGTCCTTAATCAAAGGAGGCTTGACTTGCCAGCACATCTTTAGAATATTATTGAGTAACTCATTAAAATGTTAATAGCTTCTGTCAGGAGTTATTGATCCTGATGTCAGCTTTTCTCAGAATGAGGAATAAAGCTGATTTTTATCTTATCTTCACGCCGTGCTGAGTGATCAGGACTTAAACAGAATAATGAGAAGGGCTTGAGGAGAATAATCAGCATTTATCCAGCACTTGTGCCAGGGCTGAATCCAGACAGAGCCCTCCAGGTGCACGAGTGGGTTTTACGTGGTGTGTGAAACACTGTGGGAGAGAAGGAAAATGAAGAGGGCTTTTTATCAGGAAGATTCTGATGAACAATTTTTCACATCAAACGTTTCTCTTGAACAAAACCAGAAATTTTTTTAACAGCTTAGTAAAATAAAAGCACGAGCGCCCTTGTTGTTCAGTACACCTCCAGTTATGCAATAAACAATGACAAAATTCTATCCCACTGAATTTCTGGAAGACAAATCAACGTTGTTTGGGCACTGGACAAAATCCTGACAGATCCAGAGAAGGGGAGGGAGGGAAAGGTGTTTGTTTGTTTTCCAAACTGCTCATCTCAGGATCTTTCCCAGCAGGAGAAACAAGAGGAGAACAGCAAATCCCACGCCGAGCCCAGCAGAGGCAGGGTTGTCAGGGGTCAAGATGAATGAAAAAAAGAAGAGAGAAGAATCTGTCTTTTATATCTTGCTTTAAAAATCATGAAGTCGGGACTTTTCCTGGGAGAACATCAAGTGTTGCACGGCCTGCCCGGGATTTTAACTCACGATGGGAGGTTTGCTAATTCAGAAGGACCATGATATAGAAAAATTTATTTTTCTGAAAATATTCCCTTAAAAATGTATTTAAATATCTGCAATTCTCTCTGAGCCTGGAAAGTAGGAACCACTGTTTCCCTGGTAAATACCTGGAAGGTGAGAGGCACTGGCTGAAGGACTGGGACGTTGAAAATGGGCTAAAACCTGACCTGGCTGCATCGGTGCTGCAGTGAAAAAGCTACAAAATGTCAGTGTCTGCGACAAAAAAAGGCTCAGCCTTCTGATACAAGAGATTCCTTTAAATCCTGTGCTCTTATAGCACAGAAATTAGAATTTGAATGAGGAAAAAAAAAAATAGAGTTAGAAAAAAAAATAGAATTAGTAAAAAAATAGAAATAGAAAAAAAGAAGTGGGTTTTTAGTAGTTCGTTTATAAGGGCAAGAGCTACAGCCAAGAGGGTGGCAAGCTTCAAAGAATGCTGCAAAACTTCAAAAAAAAAAATAATAATAATAATTTTAAGACACCCTGAGAGAAGCTTTTTTCTAAATTAGAATGCCTTGTCTGGATATTGGGCAGAGCGTGCAGTCAGGGAGAATTTATAGGAGTTGTGGCTCTGAGCAGTATTGTTCTGGATTTGTTCACCTTTCCTTTTCATCAGATTAGCCCACATAACAGGACGACGAAATTTGGCCGAGCAGCCAGATGTCATCACATGCTTAGTGCGTTTTAATCCGGCGTTTCCAGTATTGGAGGCTGAAAAGTGAAAAACCCCGAAATGATGCCTCGTTTATGGGACTTGCAGCTCTGATTTTCATTAACACTTTCCCTGTGACAGTTGCCAATAAATCCTGGAATTGCTTGCATTCCTTTAAGAAGGAGGGGGGCAACAGCTGCGAGGATGCAGACCAGAAATATTACTTGGTATGTGATGAGGAGCATGAAATCTGGTTGAATCCTTAATTTAATGTAATAATTTTTATGTATAAAATGCATAATTAATTTCTCAGAGTGACACATATATTAAGAAATTCAATCTGCCTATAAGTAATTATAGATTTTTTTTGTGCAGTCCTGTTCAATACTCAATACAAAAGTCGCTCATACCTGGAAATGACTTTAGGATCAAGGTCAGGGTTTTTATGGAGTGATTTGAGATTCCTCAGGATAAAAATGCCATCTAAATGTAAAGATACTGTTTGTTAGGCATTAGTGCTTTACAGACAGTAAATTTAATGGGCCTGATTTTCATTTACCTTTACAGTCAGATGAGGGATCTCTTTTGGAAAAGTCACCACTGTGGGGAAAGAAAAACAATAGCCAGGAAATTGCTAATGTTAATGTGATGTAAAGTCAAGCAACCATTTCCAATCTCGTTTAAACTTTGATTCAGGCAGGGCCTGGAACCTGCGCTTCATTTTAATCATGTCAGCAGTCCCAGCAGTGGGGAGACCACTTAAAATTAGGATTTTTTTCCTGCCTGCACAGAGGCCTCAGTCAACAGACTCCAAAATACATTAGCATTTCTCATCCCGGCTCTTAATGGATGGATGGTCTTCTCCCAAAACACGGGCACGGAATAGATATTTAATGGAGCAGAAAAACTTCCCTGCTCAAAGGGAGGGTCAGAAAGGAGGTGGGGAGGGTGAGGCTCATCCCTGGAAAGAAAGAGGGAATCTCAAGGGAAATCCCTCGTGAGGTGCTCTGAGGAACCGCAGTGTGCTCCCATGGGCACCCACGCTCCTTCCTTGGCTGGGAGAAACACCTCCAACAAGAGGGAAGGAATTTTTTCCAGAGGTTTCTCTGCCTTCTCCTACCCCCAAGGGATGTGTCTTATCTTCCACAGGATCCCGGAGCAAGCCAAGCTGGGAGGGACCCACAAGGATCATCCTCTGTGTCAGCAATAAATAACTTTATCAAAGAACTCCCCACAACGGGGCTGAGCGGGGGGATCCCTCAGAGCTGCCTCCCTCTCAATGGTGCTATTGAAATTATCTGTATTATTGGGCATTTGGAGGATTCATCTTGCCAGAGAGCTGCTTTGAATGTCTGCTGAAAGACAATGTCCCCTTGTGCCTTGGGTTTAAAAATAAAGTGTCCGCGCCGGATTTCAGGGCACGTGTTTATAAATAAGACACGCTCGCAGTCCATATTTTGCACTTCCAGCTCGAAGTGCTGCGTGATCTCGAATTCGAGGGGCTTTGGGTTTTTTTTCCCAAACACAAAGATCAGAAAGAGGCGTTTTATGCTGTTTCTGAAGTAATGATGTGCAACTTGGCGTTCTGCACGGCCGCTCACGCGCGTGCGGAGATGTTTTTATACATCGTGAATATGTGTTTATCCTCCAGTCTTTGAAAGGCTGCTCACAACAGGAAATATTTACACAATCCTTCAGGCATCTGCTCTCTTTTTGAAGAAATCATTGAAATAAATTTGCTTGTGCCACTCGGGGACTTTAAGAACTGTTGTGTGTTTTGGGGGCTCTTTGAAACTTCTTTTTCCCCTTAAAATTGGCAAGATGTATTTAGTTAGCTTAGATAGAGAGACAGATAGATAGATAGATAGATAGATAGATAGATAGATAGATAGATAGATTTGTTTGTTTGTTTATATTTATATTTATATTTATATTTACATAATTTCCTAATAGGAAGTAGGGAATATGTGATTATGGCTAAAAGAAGGGACTGAAACATTTTACAAGCATCTCCCTGCGTGATCCAGGACAATTTTGTAGATTTCAGGATTGGAAAGGGTCCTCACAATTTTCTCTTCCTTAGAAATTTAAGAAATATCTCTGGATCTCGAGCAGGATCCAGGCCATGGGATACCACCCCTGTGACTTGCCTGTGTTTAACCTTGTGGGATTGGGATGAAATTTCACTTTAAAGGCCTCAAGTTACTGGAAATTGATCATATTCCATGGTAAAAGTTGGTTTATTCCTTGGTTGATCTCACAGCCCAATACAGAATCCTTTGGTCTGACAGGCAAGGAGCCTCCCTGGGATGATTATCTCTCCCAGCCCATTTCCAGCAGGGAAATGGGGACACTGAGAGACTCTGGGAATGCAAGGAATATTCCCAGTCTTGGATCTGCTGCAGGTTTGTGATCCCAGCCTTTTTGGTCGATAAGGAGTTTGGAAATCACAGGTGAAATCTGCAGTTGTGGCAAACGTATTTAATTGGAATTTAATGGGGTAGAAAACACACCGTGAATGAACGCAGGAATACTTTAGAGCTGCTATTTTCCAGTGTTCTCAGGCTTCCATAGAAAATCCACAGTTTGAAATACCTGGAGAGAAGCAGTTCAAGTGTTTCTTCAGGATACCGTGGATGCAGGAGTTTGCTCCAGTGTCCTCACCAGCAGCGCACAAATTCCCACCCTTGCCAGCTCCCAGCGTCCCTGGAAACAGAACAAAAACCTCCTCCGTTTCAATTCTAAAATAAATCTCTGCCTTCATTCGGGAATCTTCTTCTCTTGATCCCCATGAGGATCTCTGGATGAATCTTGACTCGCCAAAAGCCTTGAGCAACCACACCGAGGAAACGCTGCTGGTGAATACTCAGCCGGCCGCAGCGTGGCCCACGTGGCTCGCCAGTCGTTCACTCCCCCAACCCAGCTTCACGGCCAACCAAGGGTTTTCCAAGGAAACCTAAAAATAGTTTGCCAGCAAAGGGCGTGAGGATTGAGATTTCGTGGAGCGCAATTAGAGATGTGAAAATGCCCCACGAGAAAAATACTGCAAGGATTTTTTTTGTTGTTGTTGTTGTTCCATGTCCTTCGGCTAAAATTCGCTTCGGAAGTTTTCCGCTTCCCATGTGACCCAAAAGGTTGGATTTTAAGTGATTCCCGACAAAAATAGCAGGTCTAAAGGGGCAGCAGGAATAAAACCTGCTTGGGGAGAACAAACACCTTGACAGCACAGGGCATTTCGCTTTGGAGGGGAACATTTCAAGGTGTTTGTTGAAATATATTATAACTTCAAAACTTCAAAAATAACTTCATTTCTCTTTAGTGTTTGAGCCACACCTTTGTCGTGAGATTCCACAGGATTTTAACTCTCAGGGGAGTTCAGACCTGGCAAGAAAATCATGGAAAATGGGAGAAGGAGAGTGAGAGAGGGAATATTTTACCAAAATCACGGAAAATCTGGGTTGGGAGGGACTTTAGAGATCTCATTCCAACCCTGTGCCAGTCAGGGAATCTTCCACGAGACCAAGGCAAAGCTGGAAAAGTGAATCCCAGATTGAGGTCTCTAAGTTTGCATCCTCTTAATAGAAGCAGCGCAGTGGAAACAAAGTTTTTCCCCAGGTCTCTGTACCCTGTGATTTGGAAAAGGTAATTGAAGGAAATTTAAGGAAATGGAGCACAATGGGTGCAAAATTGGGGAATTCATCCCCGAAAGTGCAAATGAACGGGAAACCTGCCAGAATTTCTCCAGAAATCTCAAAGCAGGACATAAACGCTTCCAACCCCAACCATGGTTCTGTGTCACTCATAACAACACCCGGTGATCCACCCAAGCCACTGAAGGAATTTAATAATATGTTTTTAAAGATATTTCTCTGTCTTTTCTGATTGCACGGATGGGGTAGGAGATAGAGACCAACTCCTCCGGCTGCTTACAGCACCCAAGCAGCCAGAAGTGATGCTGGCAAGAGCCTGATGGGTTGATTTCCCCCCCCCCCCCCACCTTGCATCCCATAAAAAGTGGTAATTGACATTTTAATGCATGACATGTCGCATTCCTTCATAACGCTGCCGTAATTGAATCCACGTGAAGCCGGAGTGCTCTGGGTGACCCCGGAGTGTGCCACACACCTGGAAGCAGTGAAGTTCAATTAATATGTCATTGCTACTAATAACAGCTACCCCTGAGAACCTCCAGCCAGTGGCTGCTCCAGAGGAAACAGTAATCCTTGGATTTGGGCAGATAACATACAGTAAACACCAAGGAGCCATTGTTTACACGCAGCGCTGCTTTGGATCAACACTTAAAGTCTTGCTCTCTCGCTAATTTGCTTTTTTTTTTTTCACTGAATTCCACCATTTCGCTCAGCCCTGCGCTGCATTTGTCCAGCTCGGTGTGCAGAAATTTGCAGCTCCTAAAATAAAATCAGCTGAGGGCCATTAGTGGACTGAATCAAACAGTGTGGAGACAAAGGCTCATGCAATAAAAAGGGGGCATAAATCACACTCTTGCACGGAGAGAGAAGAAAAAAACCTGTGATAAAATGGCCTTAAGGATTTGATTTAATCTGTCAAAACCCAGGAAATTTAGAGTGGAGAGCTGAGAGCCATTCCTTTACTCGGCTTGTCGGTAAAGTCAAGTTATCCAAAGTCCTACACCGAGGAAATAGATGTGCACACACAAGGAGCCTGAATATTCCCTTCATTCATTTACTGGTCCAGCACAGAGGTTGAAATGCTCCTTTTTATTATTTCAGCACCAGGTCTGATTTCACGCAGTTGTACATCAGGCTCTGGAGGCAATTTAGGTGTCCCAGGTGCTGAACCTGAGAAATTATTAAATTGCTTATCCAGAAGTTTGCAGGGAATCAAAGACTGACAGAGCTCCAAGCAACCTGAGCTGGTGGAAGGTGGAATTGGATGATCTTTAAGGTCCACCCCAACCCAAAGCATTCCAGGATTGTTCCTGAATCCACAATACCCCCGTGCTGGCTGGGATTACGGAGCAGGATGTCGAGTGTACAAACTTTAGGTCGCTTGGAAAAGCCACATTACGGCTGGAGACCACGGGGGTGATTCGTGAGGAGTTTGGCCTCTTCACAGAACCCCGTTTGCAGCATCAGACCTGGGAGTTTTTCCTGGTGTTGAGGCAAACCTCAGGGGAGTTGTAGTTTCTGGCTGAGTAATCCCCAAAGATCCAACTTCTTATTGAGAAAGGGATTGAACTTGTGCAGGGCTCCCCTCCTCCTCCTCCTCCTCCTCCTCCTCCTCCAGCAGCTCTCATCACCACATCTATTTCATTCCTCGGGCCACGCTGGGCTCTCATCTCAGATTTGCCTGAGATTTATCTGTCAGCTTTATCTCCTCCTAAATTCGGTCCAGCTCTCCAGCTGATTCTCCAGGGCACTCGCGATAAATAACATTCCCTGCGCTTTTCATGCTCCTATTTCCCCTCTTTTGGACATCTCACTTTAAATCCTGCTCTGCTGACCTGCCTGAAATCCCCCATTTGTGGGTTTAGAGCCCAAATTTCCCCAGTGATGATGGGTAAAGCACTGGGAGGACAGTTGGGAGAATATTTCTCTCCTGTTAATTACACAAATCCAGCTCGTTCCGAGACCCTCTCTGGTGTTTTTTTGGACTCTCCAGTCCACGCTGCGTTTTCAGAGGGGCAGAGGCGTCGGTGGAATCAATCCCACCGTATTTGCACTGCCCAGCATCTGCAATCTATTCAGGGTAAACACTTCTCTGCCAATCCCCACTGCGGGAAATTTCCCAGGATATGCTAATGGCACCTCTCCAGTGCTGGAGAAACCCCGCAGCATGGAAAGCTGGGGGGAGAAAATAAATACAGAGAAAGCTCAGGGTTCAAAAGGGAGGAAAGAGGAGAAAAGCACACTCAGAATTCGTCTTTCAGTGGGAGGTGAAGAAATAAAAGCTTTTCTGAAGGCACTCAAGTGACAAAAGGAGGGTTTGGGGACAACAAATTGGACCGGTTTGTGTTGGTGGAGGGAATCTACTGATTTCTTCCCTCAGAAAATAACTGTACTGGGAGACTTAGAGCCAAGGATCCTGTTTGGTGGGGCTGGTTTTGTGGAGAATGCTGTGTGAGAACAGATAATTCCAGGAGTTTTTGGGAATTCCTAATAAGTAGTAAGAGAAATCAGTGGAATAATTCCATATATTTGTCTATAGCAACATGAAATTTTCTCCTGTTCGTTTGTTTGCTTGTTCATTTGGGGTTTATTGGGTTTGGGGTGGGAGGTTTTTTGTTTGTTTGGGTTTGGGGTTTTTTTTTTTTTCTCGTAGATAGGAAAATACCCCAAAAATTATTTTGAAGACATAAAACTAGTTTTTGCATTTTCTTGCGAATAATCCAAATCCCAGCATCATTTCCACACTCATAAATTGCTCTGGGATTGGGCTCTTCCAAGGAGGATGCATAAAAACATCTGAGCACTAGGGAGTCACAGAGCGATTTTAAAGGGGTAGGGGGCTGGTTCTTAGAGCCTTTTTCCCACCTCAGACTTCAACATCTTCCTCATCCTGACATTCCCTGGCTGGAATTTTCATTTCACTTTTGTTGAGTTTTGGTTTCCAGGTTTTTGGGGTTTTTTTCTTCGTTTAGGTTTGGGATTTTAAGCGAAAAAGCAAAAAGAAAACATTGTTCAAGTTCTAACTCTGGGGCAGGACACCATTTCCCCTCATTTTCCCTCATTTTCCTGCCATACCACAGAGTGATCCTGAATTTATCAATTTGGGGGAAATTTCAATTGTCTTCGTGGAAGTTCAAACTTTAATTTCCCTCTTTTCCACAAAAAACATGGAGGAGCACACTGGAGCAGGTTTGCTGCAAGGACTCGTGACCCCACTGGAGCTCCAGGATGGAGCAGTTCCTGAAGGACTGACCCCATGGAAAGGGACCCACACTGGAGCAGTTCCTGAAGGACTGACCCCATGGGAAATGGGATCCACACTGGAGCTGTTCCTGAAGGAGTGACCCCATGGAAAAAGGGATCCACACTGGAGCAGTTCCAGAAGAACTTCTGGAACTTCTGGGGGAAGGACTCACTTGGAGAAGTCCTTGCAGGACGTTCTCCTGTGGGAAGGAGCCCTGGAGCAGGGAAGAGTGAGGAGGAAGGAGCAGCAGAGACAACGCGTGATGGACTGACCTCAACCCCCATTCCCCGTCCCCTTTTGCCCCTGGAAGAGAGGAGGCAGAGAAAACTGAGAGAAAACTGAGCCCAGGAAGAAGAGAGGGGTGGGGGAAAGGTGTTTTGAAAGATTTGGGTTTTATCTCTCATTATCCTGCTCTGATTTGATTGGAAATACATTAATTTTTTTCCCAAGCTGAGGCTGCTTTGCCTGTGGCAGCAGTTCCTGAGCGTTCTCCCTGCCCTTATCTCAACCCAGGAGCCTTTGATGACATTTTCTCTCCCCTGTCCAGCTGAGGAGGGGGTGACAGAGTGGCTTTGGGGGGTGTCCAGCACCCAGGCAGGGCCCACCCTCCACGAGAGGCCGTGGCTGAACCCCCTGGGACAAAGGTGGGAGCTGAGCCTGGATATTCATCATCTGGCTGATCCTGTGTGTAAAACTTCCTGCTGATGGAAAAGGAGAGGGAGGAGCTTCCAGTGCATTTGCACGATGGATTCCTCACTAATTCCCTGGTGTTGGTGGGTTTGGGGGATCAAAGTTCAGGATTGGTGCCCAAAGGTCAAACAGATCATTTTAGAGGGCAGCATCTTCTGGGTGTCTTTCCAGTGGTCACAGAGACTGAACTTGGGTCATCTTTGCTTAGTTAAGATCGAACCTATCCCGAATTCCCATAATAAAACGTGGAAACCTCGATGATACAAACCCTGGCCAAAGGAAGAAGGCAAGCAAAGCTGGAAACATTAATGAAAAAAAGCAGCGAGTTCCTATTCTGGTGCATTCCCACTTTTCCCATGCTCATGCTGGACCCTCCCAATCAACCTGATGGCACCAGCAAGGAGAGAGCCCTTCCCTTCCCTTCCCTT
>VXBT01012585.1:0-129023 GCA_013400235.1 Oriolus oriolus
CCCAACAAAACAACAGAAAAAAACCAAATTAAAAGTCTTTGGACCAGGATTATATTCAAGCTGCAGTACTGCTACTTAACGAAGAACTGCATTGTTCTTCTCTCTGAACTATGAAATTTCAAAATCAAGCCAGATTGGTTTTGGATGAGATTTTTATTTTTCATTATCATTTTGAAGTTCTTCCTTCTAAGATACAGAAGAACTGAAAGTCATCAAAACCTGTTTAAAATTATTTTTTAGTTTAATTACTTTCTACCCCAAAAGTTGGATTTACAGAAATGTGACTGGAAACTACAGATGAAATCAGTTTATAATGAAAGCACTTTTGATACCTCAGATGCAGCTTATTTTTATAACCACAAATGTATAAAATGTGTTAATGGATTAAAAACCATTGTAGCAGAAAATAAGAGCAGAAATTCCTCAAGAACAAAATTAATTGAGAAGCTGAAATATGAGAAATTGCTTATGACCTAGGCATGATAATATTTTTAGCTTTAAAATTGTCCAGAAAAGTTGAGAGAAGCACTCAGAAAATCAGCACATTTTTTAACCATATGACTTTAATAATAGAATATGATTCTAAAGGAATGTAATGACATCATTTCATGGAATAAATCTCATATTTTTATAAATTTTAATCATTATATTATAAATATCTTGAACTTGAAGGAATCTAGGTAGGAATAATGCAGCATAAAGTAAGATAAGCTATAAAATTATTCCAATGCTTAAAGGAAGAAAGAAAAAAAAAACAACAACCACCCCACATATCCATCTCAGGGTGGCAGGGGTTTCGGATGTAATATGACATATATGCAATTTTAAATTACATCAGCCTCAGCCAGTAATTCACATAGCATAGATAAGAGGTCAGATAGAAATTCAACAACTTAAAATGAATAAGGCCAAAGAAAGAGAAAGGAAGAAGGAAATTGTGTAAAATTCCAGATAATTTTGCAGTCTGGAATTACCAGAATAGAAGAGCTGCCTATGAAACAAAATGACTGTAATATGTCATTGGAAAAGGAAGAGAAAAGAAGAACATTAAATGTTCAAATTAGTCTTTAAAATTGATTTGTCTCTTTTTTTTTCCACTGATGTTTTGGCTCTGAAAGCCAGTGAGTGCACTTGGTATGTAAGAAATTAACTACAGGTGGTTTAATGAAGGGAACATCCATAATGATTTGAACCAACTTTTATACTTTGCCTGATCTACAGGAAGATTTTTTAGCAGCCTGTCAATACCTAAATGGGAAAACAAGAAAACTGAAGAATAACTTTTTACAAGGACATGCAGCGATGGGGGGGAATGGCTTTAACCTGTAAGAAGGTAGATTTAGATTAGATATTGGGACAAAATTCTTTCTTGTGAGTGTGCTGAGGCACTTGAAAGAGCTGCCCAGAAAAGTTACGGGTGCCCCATCCCTGGGAGTGTTCAATGCCAGATTGGATGGGGCTTTAGGCAACCTGGCCTAGTGGAAAGTGCCCTTGCATATGGCAGGGGGATTGCAACTAGAAGAATTGTTTTGATGCCTTTTAAATGCATGACAGTTTGTAATCAAGAACTATGCTTATATTCTGCAGTGATGGGAACCAAAACACACAACAGATGCATGAGATACAAGGAGTATCAGGATCTAATGGTCTGAATTCTCTACTTGCCAAGAAGGAAGCTTCCTTCTCCAAATTGCAGATCTTCAACAATAGAGAGGTAAAGGACTCAAGAAAATAAACAATATCTACTTGAGTGGGTTCTACTAAGAATTCATACAAAGGACAAGATGAGGGAGTGAAAGAAAAACAGTATGTCCTAAAGAACAATTTGTATTTCACCTCAGAACAAAAGATATATTTCTATGCTTGCTTACAAAACAGCAGCAGCAAAACCCTTTTTGAACTGAAAAAACAACCTGAGTTTGTTCTCAGCATCATGGTAGTGTGTCACTTCACAGAATGACACAGAGAATACAGTAGATCCAAAACGCTGTTTTGTGTTCTGTGGTGGTGAAGGAATTGACAATTAAGGACAACTGCCTGCGGCTGCGACTGTCAGAGGAGATTGTGCTCATTCAATGAGTTTCATATGAACATCTGAGTTCAGTATTTGGGCTTAAAGGAAGAGACGTTGCCACAGCTGCACTACTAGAGAATTTGTTTAATTTTAGATTGATAAATATGAAAGGCAAAAAAAGGAAAAAAGTGTGTAAAACTGAGAATAAAGGATTAAAAAACAAGGTTAGGTACCAATTAGCTCTTATTTCTACTATGAGGCAAAAAAATATTTTAAGATTTTAGTTAAAACATGCATGGTGGTTGTGGGTTTTTTCCTTTGCCAGATGTAAGGAGCTATTTCTGACTTTGAGGGCTGCTGAATGCAATATGTCATAGTTTCCATTACTCTGAGTAGACACTAAGAAAAGGATCCAAAGTCATTGGGAAAGAAAAAAACCTCAATAAGCCTCTTTGCTTTCATGTTTCTGTTTTTCCTTCTCTTTTCCTTAAGTTGCAAAAGAGGTATTACATCCTGACTGCTCCAATTTTTCTGTGACGTTTGGATTAGAAAGGAGCCAAAAAACCAAAATAAACAACTTTTATGAGGGAAAGGCAGCCAAATACTCAGTTCCCTGATATTTCTCAAAACTAAAGACAATGTTAGGAATTATTTCATTATCCATCATTATTACATACATAAAGTATCCATAAATTTATTCTAAAGACCTTTGGAACTCAAGAGATATGGGCATAAGGCTCAGACTCGTGTCTCTTAATCTTTGTGACATTACCTTTAAAACCTGCAAATCCTTCCTGCAAAACTGCCACAGGCTACACTAGGAATTCTAATTTGGTAAAATACTAGAATCTGTCCAGATCCCATCCAGAATATATTTTACTCCCTAAAACAAAACAACAGCATAAACAGTGTTGCAAGGTCAGGTTTGCTCATGGAGCTTGTCCCTTCTGCTCTGTTTAGTGTTGCACATGCATGATCAGACACACATCCTGCTCATTCATGAGGATGTCTTTACCCGAACTCAGAAAGATAACTAATACACTACATCTGCATCATCACTAGATGAAACTTTCCATGACACATTTGACTGTGTCATTTATTCTTACCTGCTCTCTGGCAATGATGAGAGGCCCACTAAATACACTCTCCTTTATGAAGACTGTTCCCTGAACTCCCTGAGAAATTCTCTAGCTATCACAGCTATTCCAAGAATAAGTGTGCAATTTCATAGGGCTTGGTGGCTTTTCAAAAAGCACTGCCTACATATTAAAGTGAGGCTCTTACAGCTTTTGAAACTATAAAGATTTTTATTCTTCCCTTGGCATTATATGGAAGCTGCTCCATGCTATTTGGTTGATGCTGTGTTTCTCACGGATACTACCAGACATAAATCTAACTTCTGTAAAAGGCAGACAAGTCAGGGTTTTCTGAAAAACAATAGCTATAAGTACTACTTCACTTTTTGTGTCAGAAGCAGGTCTGTTTGGGGTTTTGATTATTTCTTGTGGTTTAGGTTTTTGGGTTTTTTTAAGGCAGCAATTACCTTCTGAGAAATATTTACATTTTGTGTTCGTTAGTAACCAAAAACATAAATATTTCTTAATCCTGGAAGTTTTAGAAAGTTTGTATATGGCCTGCCATCTGAAAAATTCCTTTAGCAGACAGTCTTCCCAGTCCAACAGGGAGCCTGGCCACCATGACATAAATAGACTCATTATTCACTCCTAATTCATTGCAGTAAACACCAAAAAAACAATTTCTGAGTATCTCATTTGTGGCTATTTATAGCTCTGTGCAGCTTTTTCTTTCTTATTTTTTTTCTTCAAAGCAATCTTCTTTACTCTGTTCCAAATCTTTTTTTTGAACTCAGAGGCAGTTCTGTTTTGTTGGCACTGCAATTTTATTGCAATACCCTTTAAAAATGCATGTAAAATGATTCACTTTTCCAAGGCTATTGAATCATTAAACTTATATTGCTAGCCATCATCCTGTTTGCTTGTGAGATAAAACATAATAATTATTTTTTAATTCAAAAAATGGAAAATATTCATTATATAATTGAATAGAATTGCTAATTATCATCAGTATATTTACTTACTGAATCCCTTAGGAAATGCAAGCATTTTTAAATAAGATTATAAAAGTCCAAATAAATTTTAATGGATAAGTGATAGATGTGCTATTCTTACTGAACAAAAAGGAAGGCATTCTTCATCTAAATGATGGTGACTCATTTAAATGTTTCAATTATATGAATATTGTTCAGTCAGTTCTTAGACACTTGGATTAAATCCGATTGCATGTCATGTGTCTAGGGATGTGGGCATAGAAAGCCACAGAGAAAAGAAAGGACAAGACAGAAAACACCAAACAGCTGCAAAGATAAGCACGGATTTAAGGCAGTTTGTGTTGCTGGTAGCATTCAATGGTTCTACAAAGTAGAACTTAATTTGTCAAATTAAGAAATGATGATCACATCATTAACAATCACTCGTGAGCAATTTCTTTGGAGCGATTATCAAGCATTACATGAGGACTGTGGGGCCAAGGGCAAGAAAGAGTCCAGTTCATCAAAACAGCAATCACATGCAGTAAGGGTAAGACCACAGTATTTTGCTGCTATTTTCTGTCTTGTTCCCTACACATAAATACAGAAATTCTGTGTTGCTCCCTGTGCAACACATAAATGAGATCCACAGAGCAGGGATCCTGCAGAACTGCTTGAAACAGAACACTGATTCATAATCAAAAGACGTTTATCCTCTGAATATTTTTAGATGTCCTGTAAGTGTGACCACGTACCACAGCAGTGACTGAATGCTGGACTGGCAGGATCCACTGATAGCAATAGCACTGGCTCAGTCACAACAAGCTAAAATACACTCTGCAGAAGAGGACCTGTGGGAGACCAAGTTGAAAACGAATCATCAAACAATATTCAAAATAGGCATTTAGAATAATATTCTTAGCTGTAAGAAGTGTCAAATATGACAGCAGGTTGCCTCAGAGGGCTGCAGAATCTCCACCCCTGAAGGTATTCAGATCTTGACCAAAAAGGGCCTCCAGCTGCCTGCATTAGACTCACCCCTTTGGTCATGGAGTTGTATCAGATGATCTCCAGAGCTCTCTTCTAACTTAAAGTATTTTTAACTCCGCGTAGGTGGAATCATGGGGTGTTTACAGTTAGTCAACAGAGTGTTCTATAGATTAAGCTTTTCTCTTTCTCCTGGTTCCATGAGAAGGCCTATGGCAGCAGATACTGCACTGAAGAATAAGGGACATCTCTTTCAACATTAAAGACAAACTTCAAAATGCACAGCTATACAAGAACACTAGCCTTCATGAACAATGTTCTAAGTAATACCTTTTGGCTAAAATATATGTAAAGAAAGTAAAAGAGCAATTCTGAGTACAAGATATGGAAGAACCAAATGCATTTTATGCCTTTTTAACTTTTCATAGTATTCATTATTTTCAGAGTAATCTCTTTACTCTGGGTTACTTAAGCATACAGATAATTTATCTCCAGAAGGAAACTATATTAAATTGATTTCCTTTTTCTCACCTAGAGATAACCATCCAAATTTTTTCCATTAATGCCAAAATTAATCACCAAACATCAATATATACAGAACCATGTGTGTAAGTATATTTAGTTTGGGAAGGATTATTCTTTTTCACCTTGTCCTCTTTTATGATCAAAAATAAAGAATTAATACAAATTATTGTTAATGGATTTTTTTTATTGACTATGAATACAACAAAATATTTACATTTTTAACGGATTTTTTTAAGGAGGTTTTTAGTTAGAAAAAAAAGTCATAAGAAAATGGAGCACTCACAGTACAAAAAACTGGTAGAAGAACAAACAAAACTTTCTGTCAGATACTCATTTAGCTTCGACTGAAGATTTTCAGCCAGCCCTGCTGACAACTCACTGATAATGACTGCTGTCCTTATAGATTTTTCAAAGAAAAGAAATTAAGAAGAAAGAGGATATCTGTGCTTATGGAAAAAATATCACATATGTACTGCAGCTGCTGCTTTTAACATTGATTAGTCAGTTACTGTGGGACATAGGAAGCAATGAGGGCTGTGTGTGTATGACAGTGTGTTGCTACAACACAGTGATTACGTTTTCACTGTTTATGATTAATCACATTTGTTAAAATTTTAAATCACCACCTGCAACTGGATCACCAAATGTTTATGCAAGTGCATTCAGCAAAAGGCTTTATAAATTAAGAAATACAAAATCATTTGATCTGTCTGTATTGCAGTAAGATTCCAGAAAAAGCATAAGGACCTACTCTCACCCCAGGACAGAAAGATCTAGACAGAAAGGACAAGGACAAAAATACTTAAACTGATAGGGTGATCATCTAGGTAACTATGCCCAAATTGCTTGCATATTTTGTTAAAGAAACCCTTACTCAGGCAAAAAACTGGCATTTGGGCGCTGTACCAATACCCCTGCTTAGGCCCATAGAGGAGCTCAATTATTGAGTTGACTATTTGGCCTTCTCTCCTTAAGTAAAATAAGAGTAACCTTGAGGTGTGATGTTCCACCCTCATTGTTTGTGACTGCATGTCAAAAAGAAGAAGAAAATGCTTTGTTTACTAAGGCAGGGACAGAGAACAATGACAGTCACACGGAAATAATAACCCTGTTCTCCCAGAAGGATGTTAACAGTTATTATATTGCACCACAAGTATGTGTCATCTCTAACCCAGCAATTCATTTACTCTTCTCTCAAAAATGAATGTACTGTAGCAGGAAATTTATAAAAAGAATTTGAGGGGAAAGTAAATCAATCTTATCTTCAGCCAGCAAGCAATAATACACAGTAACGGGGGCAGACAGGACTTGTCCAACATTGAGGCTTGCTAAAGAGGAAGGTATTGATTTGTGTTTGCCTTTTTCTATTAACAGTAAAGTGTCTACAGCACTTTCACACATCATAGGATAAGGCTTAAGGGTGTCAAAAAGCAATATAGAAACCTCAAAATGTTTGTAGCTTTGATTTGTGGAAGCTATGATCATTTTGAATGCTTATTTAAAGGTTTTTTCCTGCCTCACCATCTTCCTTCAAACTAAGAGAACTTTTCTTCTGTCGTTGACCTTCTAATAATCTGTTCTCAACAGATCAGTTTTCACTATTAACTAGTCCCATTCATTCTTGCTACTTTGTGATACCAGAATATACTGAAGATATTATACATCCCTTTTTCTTTATACAACTGACTTCATGTTTGATGTCCCTGGGCTTGCAGGCATTGGCTTCAGTTTGTCAAACAAAATATAAAAATACCAATAATTCTGATTACAAAAGGGCTCTTGTAGCAATACATTTTGGTTTAAATTTTTAGGATATCATAAATTAGCAGGGTTATTTTATATGTGATATATATGTCAATTATACAACCTCGCTTATAAGTCAGATAAATATAACATTACTCTTCTGAAATATGATTAGCCAAGGACATCTCTTGTCTTGCTAAATAAAAAATCATTGTATTATTCCTAGTAAAGTCTCACATGTCATCATGAAGAAATTTTGTATGTATACTTCAAGTTTTATATTCAGATTAAAATAATTTAGTAGGTATTGCATGCTGAACTACATGCTATGGTCATGGAGTAAGAAAACCACTAATCAGATTTTCAAAATTCACCAATATACTTTGCATTGTGCAAGATGAGAGAAGAAGTCTCCAAGGAAAAACTGCAGCTCAAAGATTTACAGGAAAATGTGTCATTTTGACTAGTAAATAAATAGAAGAATGCATCTTTTAGTAAGCAATTTTTGAATGAAAATAAAGAAAACTTTTGTTAATTAGCAGATTAGCTATGGGATAGTCACATTCGTGCTGATAAGTTAAAGTCTCAAACTTTTTGAGAACTATATATTCTAGTAGAACTGATCCTCAGATATCTCTAATAGTAGGAACAAATGGAAGAAACACAGAGGGTACTGGGTTGTACCCCCAGCCACAGAATCAACTAGAAGGAGCTGTATGTGTATCTGAGAAACATTTAAATAAAAAATATTTAAATTAACTTTTTTTTTTCTTAATTGATGCAAAAAAAATTGTTTTATTTTCTCTATTTCCCTGGCACCTGACAGACATTGATGGACATTTTAGACATTAGATTATTCTGTCTAGCTTTCTGGTGTCCAGACTACCTCATTTTCCAGGAAATGCAGGAGGTTGACAAGCATGTCAAGGAATTTAAGGAAAAAACACTTTTGCAGCAAATGAATGCTGGATGCCATATTGTAAGGCACTGAAAGTAACATTGAAAAATTATGGTTAAGAACTAAATACTACTCTAGGTGATTAATTTAAGGTGAGATTTATTCTCCTTTAAGCTTGGGGCAAAATTCAGATTACCCCATGGCCACATAGTGTTATTTTAGTAATGTGAAGTGTCCTACTTGGTCTCTAGCAGCCACTCCAGAAAGTTAATGTGTCTCTTGTCTTGTGTCACAATTGGTGGACTGTGCAGATGCCTGTCTTATAACAGCACCCTGGCCTGTTGCACCTGAGTCTAGTCACCTGTGTTAAGATAACTGAATGCTAACCTTGTTCTTCCGCAACTGGTCCTCTGGCAGCTGAGTCAGACACACTCTGCCAGGTGTGCCAAACCATAATAGACCCCTAACTCTGGTCAAGTGAATTAAACTTCTCTGTATCTTCTGCTCATTCTTTCTTTTTACTATCAGGAAACAGCAGCATTGTTCTCATGGATTTCACAAGCTAATATCATAGTTAACTACATCTCTGATATAATGACTGAAAGTCACGGCTCAGTCTGTTTGTAGATGGAAAACTAACACATGGGGAGGGAGGGTGAGTTTTGTATACCCATATGAGCAGAAACAAAGAAGCAGAAAATTGAAATTGCTGTTCATGTATCCCATTAGCACATGATTTACTCCAGCAAATGTTTATTCCACTGTCCCTAGGGGGATGTTTTTATTGATATCTGCAGAAAGCACAAGTGAGCTGCACACAGAGTGTGCAACATTTTTCAGACTCACATTGAAATCATACTCCAAATATTCAAAGTCAAGGAGACTTCATATATATATGAATGAAATCTGAAATTTTCAGATAATGAGACTAGCATAATTCAATTCAACTAATCTGATCCTTGCATCTGAATCTTAAAAACACTACTTATGTATAAATGGTGTGGGTCTCAGTGGTATAAGGCACAGGAGTCAGAACCTTAGACTCCTATTTTGACTGAATCACATTTTCTCCTAAATGGGAAAGAAACTGAAAACATATTATCCCTCATTACAATTTTAGCCTCTGACCTTCAGAACACTTAGGCAAATGTGTGCATAGTCCTTTATGTTGTCTCATAAAAGACATAAAAATTTGGCTAAAAAAAAAATGTCTTTAGTTGTTTATGTAATTTCCAGCTAGACATTTACCCTATATAGAATTTATTAACTTTTTGTGAGCTGTGGGGCAACTTAGTGCATTCCACTATATTCTCCAGGCTTAGAAGTTGTGTGTGCTTTAGGTCAGGAATGCTTGTCTTTGATTTGTCTGCCTTTCTGAAAAGGTGACTAGCAAGAGACATTTTGATCTTGCAATTTTGATAAAGTGAGCTGGCCTTATGTTTGACTGATACCTCCCTTAAAAGCACTAGGGTAAGTCACAGTTCTTTCAGCCTGAGCTGGTATTGCTACAGCTGCTGCTGCTGGAACTCCTTTAGTGTTCCATTAATCGTATAAAAGACAGGCTTGCTCTAGAGGAACACCTACACACACATGCGCACACAAAACCAAACCAAAACAAAAAACCACCCCTCTGACTGATTAATTGCGATGATGTAATTGGACTATAAAAGGGGAAATCCATTCTATATGATTAATGCTCATTTAACTTCTATGTGTTTGATGCCATTTTAGTGTGTCTGTCGTAAACAATCCGTCTTATCAGGTTGCGATGTTAGCTTTCCAAGCACTTTATAAAGCAGGGAACTATTATCGTCCCCATTTTACAGATTTGTAGACTGCAGCAAAGATTGGTGCAGTGACTTGCCTAGTGGGGGGTCAGCTCTCTCAATATTGCTGCTGTAATCCATTTTGAAGCATTGGTGAATTTCTGTGTTGGACTTGCCTGCGGCCATTAGATGTGAAAATGGTCCACTAATAGAGTTTTTATCAGCTTGAGACGGCCAAAGTTCTCCCTCTGCCAGTGTTCTGGAAGCAATTTAGTAGGTAACTCTTCATGACTGTGACAGGCAAAGGTAAATCCCATGTGGGAGTTCTATTTTCCTTAGTTTCTACAGCAGTACAAATACAAGTAATCAAAGGAAGGTTAGGAAAACTGAATGATGGTTCAGAAATTGTCTTGCAGTAGCCCTCATGATTTGATGTGTCACTAGCAGGCCATATACCCATTAAATTCCCATTGTAAAACTCTAAACATGTCAGAGAAAATCTTTCATATTTAATCTAAAAACACAGCTTTTCATGGCTGTTTGGTACTTTCTCTGAATGCTAACTTGGTATTTTAATGCTATCCCATGCCATTAAAGTGGCAGAATTGAATCCTGAGCATTGCATGCCCTAGAACAATTATACCTACTAATAGAGGTCAGCTAAATCTCCCAATGACTAATGTGTACCATATTCTCTTGTGCTGTAAGTTTAGGAATACACAGAGAGACTGTAGTGCTTTTGTAGCAATACTAAACTAATAGAACTAGCAACGTTTACTATCATGAGCAAAGATAGAATTTGGAATCCAAATACCTTCAAAGCAATGGAAACACTTGTCACCCTTTTCAAAACATAAGGCATAAATCACATGGTACAGCATCAGTTGAGATTTGCTCCTTTTAAAGCTGAATAAGAATTGTAAGGCTAACTGTCTTCCTGGACTTTTGGCCAAAAATGGGGAAAGACTTCCTGAAGACAATTGTGATGCAACCAGTAACCCATATGGACATTTCAGTTAAGCAGAACTCAATTTCACATTCTTTTTCAGCCCCTGGACTACATAATTGGGCCCCAAAACGCAGTATTAAACTAATCTGTCTAAACAGGAATTCCTTCAGGATGCTTGAACAACTGCGAGATATTTAATTCATTAATCATGAACCATGCTACCTTAAATAATACACTAGATAATTCTAGAATATCACTGAGAAAATATATTATTTCTGATATATAGTGATTTGCATTTGTCTCCTGAACTTAGAATATCAACTTGTTTGCTGTTTCCACAACTTCTGTACTTTGTCATTAAGAAATATAATAGAGAGTGCTAATTTCACTAATCAGAACATCAATGTCTCTCTGATTTCATCTTAAATGTTAATGAAGATATCTGTGGATCTAGTTATAATTTTAAATTAAGTTGGCCTAAAGGAAGAAATTGCTCCTTGTTGCATTAGTTTAAGGCAGGGCAAAATTTGCCCAAGAGAAATGGAAACCACCTATTGCTTAAAAAGAGCAGTTAATTTTTGATATCTTCTCCCAGAGATCTTGTGACAGGATCAATGAGAATGCATAAAAACTGTATCAGGAAAGGTTCAGACCAGACATTAGGAAGCATTTCTTTTCCTTGAGGGTGATCAAACACTGGAACAGGCTTCCTAGAGAAGTAGTTGGTGATCCTTTTGGGTTTCTTCAAAAACTGAAAATATTCTATTCTATTCTATTCTATTCTATTCTATTCTATTCTATTCTATTCTATTCTATTCTATTCTATTAATTATTTCTATTCCAGTCTATTCTATTCCATCCTATTCCATTTCATTCCATTCCAGTCAATATTTTTCCCTTTGTTTATTAGTTGAATCCTACCAGTTTCTAGTTGCACCACAAGTCCTTTCAAATAAGCATATAACATAATTTTTCAAAGCAATAATAATTACAAGTGAAGTCACAGGTGTCACATATCAATGCGGAAAAATAAATTGGAACAAGCAAACTGAAGATAATTTTTACACAAATGGATACCTTTTTCACAAATATGTATTTGCTGTAGAGATAACAACATTGTACAATATAATGCTGGACACTTTCAACAGGCAACTTTGATGGCCACAATTTCCTCTCTTTTTCTATGTTATTATTTCCTCTTGCATATTACCTACTGTAATAAAACACTGATTTTTTTTTTAATCTATACAAAATCTTCACCTACTTTAACTCAGTGGCATTGCAGCTGCAAGTACTGAGTTAAACACTCAATTAATAAATAATAAACTAATAGATGTTAAGCTTTTTCCAGAAACCAGACTTAACAAATGTGCTGTATGAATAGTTGGATAAAGAGGTTGTATTCTTACTTGACTTGTTAAAATAATAAGAAAAAATAAAATAGGCCCATGTTCTGCTCTCCTTTATACTCGTTTGAACATAGAATAACTTTGGGATACCAGGAAAAAAGCTTGCCAGAGTAAGCCATACCTTCCTCACCTCCAGACCTTATTATTTCAACTCATTATGTCTGGGAATGAATCCAAGCAGGTGTTGAAAAAGAAGTTTCGAAATTCATCAACCCATCTTTTTAGTGACACATAGGTCTCTGAATACATCACCCCACATTACAGTTTATCTTAATATTCAGAGTCCTCCATAGCAAAAGACCAAGCTTTTCTTTTCAGAAATCATGACCTCCCTTGACAGCTGTTATAATTGAAAGAAACCGTAAAGTTTTCTGTCAAGAAGAGAAGACTTGCAAGCATAAGAGATAGAACTTTTGCGAGAGCTGCACAGAGATTGAGGAGCTCTCTTTTACATGTGGTATGAGCTTGTGAAATCAGCTCAGATTTCACAGCTTTCAGATTTAAATGCAAAATCCATTTATTTTACTTATCTTTCCCTAAACAGCTTTCTCCCAGTGTTTTTTCTGACCTAGCTTAGTTTTCTTGGCATCAAAGTGAGAGGTTAGAGGACAAACAAGTACCCAGGCAGACTCTTTGAACAGTCTTTCATCTTTTTCTCATCTCATCCACAGCCTTGGAGATTTTCTCAGCATAAGAGCACAGAAAAGTTTCTGACATTTTCCCCCTCCTCTCCTGTCTTTAGTGCAAAATTTTATGGAGGTGTCCAAGATGATTTTTCAATTTATCTATCTCTGTCTGTGCTAGTCACAGATCCATAAATCACATGGGTTCTGTTAGGCTCAAGATGGCTGAGGAAAAATCTACCCTGGTCTGGAGTCAGTATGGCTTTGTTCACGTGAAATGGCTGCTGAAAACTACAGAGCAGGATCTATTAATTTTGGTGCAGAACTACATAACTAACATTTCTGGATCCAAGCTGGTTGGTTAATCTGCTACTGTACTGAGCCAAGTAGGCTGAGTGTTTGATAATTCATTCATCTCTCTATCCCAAATTCAATGTTGGAGACTACTTTTTGGTCATCATGTGCAACTGCTTTTAGATCTTGCTGAACAGTCAGTATATTTAACCACTGAGGAAAAATAAAAAAGGAGTACATATCTCTTCAAAATAATTTCATTGCAACCCTACATTCCTTTTAGTCTTGCTGGCCTGTCCACTTGTGTTTGGTATTCTTTTCCATATGGCTCAATTCCAGCTACATTCCCCTAACTTATGAAAAAATTAAATTAAATAATACAGCTAAGGTGTTTTCTGCTTTTGCCATACAATTATTATCATATAGGGTGTTTTACATTCCATTCTCCAACTCCAGGATGTTCATATCTTGACCATAAACTCTTCGAAACATGGATCATCAAGTAGTCTGTGTTCACACAATGCTTATCTCAGAGTAGTTCTTTTCTTATTTAGGCTTTGGGTAGTGCTACAACAAATACGATCAATAGTAATAGTAATAATAAACACAGATCATCACAGCTCATTTTCAGCATACATCAACACAAGATGAAATTTAATGGTCCCAAGTATATTGCAGGCTTGAAAAAATGATCATAATAATCCTTTTTTGCCATAACCCCTATGAATCTTTGAAGATAATTATCTATCTCTCCTAACTTTAGTATCTTGAAATAGCTGCAAGACAACAGATAGGGAGATTAGATACAGATACAGAATAAAATCGATTACTGTGTGTAAAGAAAGTGGGTTTAAGAACATGCCATAAATTATTGCTAAAATTCTGAAGGAAAAACACCAAAACAAACCCTAAAATTTATGACGACCAATATACTATGTCTACTTGTATTTTGAACTCATGTATATGCAAGAAGACGTGTATAGCACTCACTGTGTTGTTGAATCCTTAAGTAAACAATTATTTCAGGATTAAAATTTAAAAGAGAACCTTATAGCTCCTACTTATTGAAATGGACATAAACTCAAGTTAGTTGCTGGGTTTATTCCAGTAATAACCTTAAAAAAGTAGAACTGGATGTATACTAGTCAATGCATGTAGCAGAAGAAGAAATTAAGGTTTACTTTGCTGCTGCCTAAATAGCAGTTGCCTGCCTACCTTTTCCACTTTGTTCACAGTAAATGATGATATTAATGGAGTAATCCCAGTAGGATCAAACAAAAAGAGAAGAGCAAACATAATATGTTTATTTAACAGGATGGGACAGTGATCAGAGTAATCACACAATTTGTAATCTGGTGTCAGTAGTTTGAAAATATCCAGCAAAAGCTTTGAAATAAAAGTTAACTAAAGACATAAATAGGATTAACAAACAGGTGTGAAATTTAGATTGTGAGACTAATTTGATAACAGTTTTCAGAAGGAGGACTATTGGTTTTCTGGAAAGTAAATTGGCTTAATCTAGCTATACTTAACTAAGTATTTCATATGGTTCCATGGGAAAATCTATTATCCAAGATGGGCACAGGGGAATAAAATAACTGACTTTTAAAGTGAGGAAAAGGATGCTGAAAGAGAAAACCTAATTGTGCAAGTGCAATTACTAGTGCAATTTTTCAAAGACAAGTTTTAAGATTAGTCTTATTTTGTAATATTATTCATTTTTTGATGTGAAAAATAGATTTGTAGAGTGAAAATTCCTATTGATTCAAAGACAAGAAGTTTCTGTTCCTGTGGGGGAGGAATAACTGCAAAGGAAACAAGAACTTCTTTATTGTAAAATCCATTCCCTTAGATAAATTGAGAAAAAATTGTTCAGTCACAGACTCTCAGATTTCTTTTTCTTTATATAGGTCACACGAGTTGAATAGATTTCCAGGACAGACCCAGTGTCGAAAACTGTTACCTTTGGAGGGGCATATGCACCAAGGAATGGTAGATACATCTCAGGCTTGCTGGAGAGCCAGGTTCTCAGGAATTCCAGCTGGAAGTCAGATGAGGTGGAGTATTTCAAGTAAGAACTGACGACTACATGTAGAGTAACCGAGTCTCATATTGCATTTCTTACTACTGCAAATCCGTAGTTCTCCTAATTACCTTATAGAGCCTTCTATTCAAACAAAATTGAGTTTGTGTGTCTGGAATATAAAAATTAGTCCTCGTCTTTGGGCTTGTTTCAGCTGCCCTCACATAGGCATCTGGAGTGATACGAGAAGCCTGTCTCAAGATGTCACATCAGGGTTTGAGTCATATCTGCCAGTCCCATGTGATGCTCAAGATCACCAATAGTAATTAACTCCATCTCTCCACTACCTGATGTCCATATCTCAAGTAGCATTAAAGAGGGATCTTCATATACTTTAGCTTTAGATTAATAAAAAAGGTGGAAACAAGAAATGAGTTATAGTGTTGAAATATTTTCCGTCTCCTATATACATGTAGTATTAAAAAAAAAAACTTATATAATGTTTCTTGTTTTTCTTGGCATTTTAGAATATTTTCCCCTGCAGCAACATAGCTTGTGTAAAAAAAAAACTTCTTGGATCTTGTGCCTTTCAGATGAAACTCCAGTTCAACAGATATATATGATACATATATAAAAATTTTTATCTTCATACGAAAGTAACGCCACTGCCAAAATTGTCCTCCTCAGTCTTGTATAAAGAATTCTTTTAAATGCTGCCCATGCTGGACATATATCGAGTACGTGTTCAATTTTGGATACTTTATCTCATAGCTACATTTCAAATTATTTTCTTTTTTATAAATTTTCATTTTAATAAGATATCAATTATTGAAATGTCATCCTGGTAGTGGGCTTTTTACATAGTGATGAGTTTCTCTTTCTTGCTCCTTTAATTTTGACAAAAAAACCCCCTCCACCCTGCATTTCCATCATAATAGTTATTATTCTTACTGCTATTAATCTGTTGTTTTGAGGTCAGGGGAGTTTGAGTTCCTTCCTATTTTTCTCTGCTTTGGCTTTTCCTGCTGCATTATAACGTATCACCATACTTTATTTCTCACATTCGTTATCTCTCTGGAGTTAATACACAAAATCTATTTATCTCTAATAATATGAGATAAAAATTGATCATTTTCTATCATACACAGTATTTACTGCAAGCAGAAAATTATAAATCAGCTCAGCACAGTTTAAATTTGGTCTGACAGAGAGTAAATAAAGCTATATTTTGTGTTCTGATTTGGTCAGGCTTAGTGTCAAGATTGTTTTTGTTTGTCTTTTAGAGATCACAAAAAGAGAATTAGAGAACTCATCTTATAAAAATATTCCTGGCTTGGCTGACACCACTGAGTTTGATTAATATTGGCTCTGTCTACCTAAGGGATCTTCAGCAATCCTTTCACAGATAGGTCAAGATTCAGGTTAATTGCTATTCTTGGATTATTCATAGCTTAGCTTGAATTAGTTGACAAAATGGATGCTACCTAAAAAATCTTCATCATTACAAGAAGCCTCTTCATAAGGCATAGGTTTTTTATAGAATGCAAGGATCTTTTCCCATGTCGTTGTCTACCCTTCCACAGAATGAAATCCACTGAAGCACCTGGGAGGAAGTATTCATCAACAGGAGTGTAAAGCTCCTTATTTATCTCAACTGATGAAAATGCAGTATTAAAAAAACAGTTTGAGCTCATGTAATTAAGAAGGGAGATAGAAAGGAATGAAACCAGAATAAAATATGGGATTTTTATGGATAGTAAATTTACAAAGGTTGTGTAGATTTGGAATTGGCCCCACAGCTAGTGGGCAAGGAAAAATTGAGAGCTGCTGCAAATCCTCTTTTCTTCAGATCTGAACTCATTGCTCATTCAGTGGAGGGAAATTACCTTTTTCTTATTTTTTTTTTACCTCTTAGAGAGTTCTCTGCAGAGCTCCAGGAAAGCTACAGGGAGACGTAGGAGTTTTGCCAAATCTCTCTACTAAATCCTTTCTTACTTCAGGAAACACCAGTACGGCTTGGGAAGAACAGAGTAACTGGAGGCAGCAGGGGCCACCCCAGCCCCAGGTAACGGATATGACCATGGGGATGGGTACAGGCCAAGACTGGGCTGGGACATGGTCCCCAGGTGAGTCAGACTTGCAGGGACTGTGGCCAGACAGGGTAGGGCTGCGGGGAGCTGGACTGGCCCTGCTGCAGTGTCACTGGTCCAGGGAGCTGAAACGGGGTCCTGGGCCATGGACCCAATGGGTGGGGGGAGCCATGGAAAAAAAATCTGCATCTTCAAGGGAGGAATCCGATCAAAAAATAAATACACATGAGAGGCAGAGTGAATCACCCTTTGCATGTGCTTATTTCCGTCCATCAAAACCAGTTTGAAACAAGTTGGATAGAGCTAGATAGATTAAGTTCCATTTTATCAATTTATAGGAGATATGGACAGACCAATTTCACAGGTAAACCAGCTATTAATTTTAAATATTTATTTTGGATGTTTTAACTTCACAGAGATGAGGTGTTTCATATTGATGGTAGGATGTAAAATGGAATTTATTGCTGCCATCACTATCATTATGTGAAATGCTGTTGCTAATGGTTTTGATGCCACTTTTAAAAAATATAAAAAAAGAAAAAAGTGCAAGTAAAAAATATTTGCATTGCAATCTGAAGCAGCAGAAATCATTCTATCTTCTCTGCCTTATGGAATCTTAATCATATCCTATTCTTCCTAAAATAATACATTACCATAACCTTAAAAGGGTACATTATCTTCATAAGGACTGTGTGCCTAGATGTGACAATAATGCATAGAACCAGGGAGGCAACGGGATATACAATTTTGGGGAAGGCTGGCAGCAAAAGTGCCCTCTTAATTGCTTTGACTTTTAAACTGTTTTAAACTATTCGCCAAACTATAATCTCAGTGATTTCAGTATTTATCTGAAGATATTCGAGGAACTTTGATAGTTATTTTGTTTCAAAAGTGTCTAAAGCAAATATGCCATCTAAAATGTACAAGTTTACTGCCTCTTTCAGTACAAATAATTAATAAAAGCAGTGTTACACCTCTGTCTCCTCTCAATCAGATTAGCTGATGTTGCAATGAAAGCCTCCAGGCAAAATCCTGAAGTCATGTTTAAAAGCATCATAAAACATTAGAAATTTGCTGACTTCATGAAAGGGTGAAAAAACCAGAAAGTTTCATGAATTTTTCAGTTCAAGTTAATATTTACTTCATTCCTATGACTGTGTATAAATTCTAAGGCCGAGTTGAAGTCTTCCAAATGGCCATAGAGGGTCACTGAAGCATTTTGTGTCCTTCCTTTTATCAGCGAGGAAGTTTTCTTCTGTGCATGTGTGCATGTGAGTGTGGTTCAAGTGTTCACGCAGATAAGGACAAGCTGGGCAAACAGAAGCAACTACTCCTCAAACACTTCCTTGTTCCATTTTCTAAATTTTTTCACAGTGGAAAGCCAGCGGTTGAAAAGAGCCTGGAAACAGACACATGGGGGAAGATCAATCACAGAATCACAGAATCAGTTAGGTTGGAAAAGACCTTTGAGATCATCGAGTCCAACCTATGATCTAACACCACCATGTCAGCTAGACCATGGCACTAACTGCCACATCCAGTCTTTCCTTAAACACCTCTAGGGATGGTGACTTCATCACCTCTGTGGACAGCCCATTCCAATCACTCTTTCAGAAAAGATATTCTTCCTAATGTCCAGCCTAAACCTCCCCTGGCTCAGCTTAAGACCGTGTCCTCTTGACCTATTGCTGGTTGCCTGGGAGAAGAGACCAACCCCCACCTGGCTACAGCCTCCTTTCAGGGAGATGTAGAGTGGTAAGCTCTCCCCTGAGTGTCTGGAGGGGGCCACTGCCTGATGTTCTCAAACAGTGAATTATGATGGAGGGCTCTGAAGCAACAACCTATGGACAGTGGGAATTGTGCCATAGCCTTGCCTTTACCTCAAAGGGAAGCAGCAGCTGTTCACAATTGCTCAGTTTTGCTCAGCAATAGAATCAATGGACAGAATTGTTTTCTGTTAAGAAAATCTTATAAGAGATGCAAAAACCAAAAACGCAGCAAAGCTTTCCGTGCACAGCATGATCTGCATCGCTGGAGGTCCATCTGATGCTGCAGGACCTGGGGTTCTCTGACACCTGAAGACACATAGGATTATCTAAAGTATTCTCTTTTTATTTCTCCTAATAGCTCCAATATACGGTGTTTTAAGTAATACCTTACAAAATCTGAGTGCCCTTCTCACTGGGATTACAATAAGTACTAATATCAATGCATTATTGCCTTTTCAGATGATGGAAACTGGTGGCACTCATAAAGTCTAGAGAAGAATTCAGAGATTTTACTGTATGGCAATGGATTAATGATGCAGATGGCCAGAAGACCTCCTGTAATCCCTAGCTGAGCAACTCTTAGTGTCTCTCTCTTAGTGACAACAAGCAGAGGCAAGTTGAGAATCACCACAAACTGCACCAAAAGCAGCTGGAAAGCACAACTGATTTGGGCAAGTGTGACCCCCTGTCAAAGCCATGATGAGCAGAGTTATTATAGTTTAGAGTGTAGCCACTGCATAATCCCACTGATCTCTCTGCAGAGCCCACAGACAACACGAGGGCAAAATGAAGCCCTTTTTATCTTTTGTTTGCCAGATTTTGTCTCCCACCATAAAAATAGATATTAGATGTCCTTAAGTGAGTTCAGTACTGACCTTCTCAATACTTCATTTGAATGAATTAAAGTCTCAAGTGTTCAAATAAGTTCAATTTTTTTTTTTTGTAATAATAGGAAGCTATTGCTTTTTTCTTTAGCCTCATTTTTATGGAAAAGTAAAACTAGAATCTCAAATATTGTTTAATTTTCTACTAATTCTTGCTTACAGAAACTCTTCACCTTGTCACAGGAAGAGTTCTCACAAACAGCACAGTTCACTGAACTTATAATTTGGGTATTGAAATTTACATCAGAAATGAACAAAAGAAGCACAGAATAACAGATGTCATGAATTACCAATATAGTAAGTGGTAAGATGTATATTAGGTAAACATGATTTGACATTCCAAAATTTAAAGGTAAGTTTGAGAAACAGAAATTCTGTGTCTGACTGGGCCAAAGTTATTTCATAGCAGCCCATATAGTGCTGTGTTTTGGATTTGTGCCTAAAACCACCAGCAGTGCATTGTTGAACAATGCTTGCATAGCATCGAGGCTTTCTTTTTTCCTGCTCTGTCTCCTGAGCAAACAGTCTGAGGGTAAGCAAGAAGTTGGGACAGCTGACCCAAACTGGTAAAAGGGATATTTTATACCCTACAATGTCATGCTCAGCAATTAAAATCAAGGGTAGATGAAGAAAGTGTGGGTAAATGGGGGAGGGGGAGGGGTTTGTCTTCCAAGGTGGCTGTTACTCAGAGATTGGCTGAGGGTTGGTCAGCCTGGGGCAGAGAGTGTGTGATGGCAGGCTTAGCTGCTTGCCTGGGCAAACCAGTACAGAGAGTTGAATTCTAGAACTTGGGAAATTGTATCTCTGGTGTAGTAAAACTGATGGTGATCTGATTTTAAGAGATTTTGGACAACTGGGAATGTACCAACTGATGACCACACAGGTTTATATTGAAAAACTAATTTGACAATTGACCTTTATTTTCTGAGGTACTTTTGGCTATTAGCAGCCATCTCATTTACAAGACCTTATTTTCTGCTAGTCCATGAATGCTGTGTAGTAATATACTTGTGAAAAGTATCATTTGTGGTGCTTTGTTTTGTATTAATTTCAGAATCACAGAATCACAGAATATTCTTAGTTGGAAGGGACCCACAAGGATCATCAAGCCCAACTCTTAAAGTGAATGACCTTTACAGGGAGCAAACCCATGAACTTGGCATTATTAGCGCCATGCTTTAAACAACTGACACCTTTTTGCTGGATATCCCCAGAATAAAAAAAACAGCTGTGGAAAATGGACTAATAATTCTAGTCTTGAGAAGGCTGGCAAAGAGGAGGAGGAGCTCAGAACAACTGTAACTCATGAAAACAGTCAAAAGCACAATATGCAAAGAGGTTAAAGAAATGCAATCCTAGCAAATGTTCACCACTTAATAAAAGCAAAGGTTATATATAGCACAGTACAGTTGATGCAAATTAATCAAATCAAGGAAGTACTTCCTAAAGAAAATTAATAGTATCTGTAATCTATTCAGAAATATGAAAGAGTTGCAGGCACATATTGTGGTAAGTTCTCAAAGCAATCAAACATGCTCATGTAATGTCCTTGATGGGCTTTGATGATTGCTGTTGCAAAGTAAATAGTAAAAGAAGCTGAAACTCTTTAATATTCCTTTCCAGACAAGAAGTATTTCTATTTCCATATTGCACAATGTTTCATCTTCCTTGTTCCCTGTGTTTATCAGAACTGCAGTACTCAAACATACAAGACTAGAAAAACAATATAAAGGAAAGGTGGCTACTGAGTTATTTTAGGAATGGATGACTATCTGAAAAAGATAAGAAGGCAGAAGAATACCAAATGCATTAGGAAGACACAGGTAAAGGAACTGAGGAAAGGTAAGAAAAGCTCACCCAGGGAAGGCCAGATTTTATGAGGGAGGAAGAAAATTTAAAAAGCAATAAAAGATTTGAAGTTTACATTGAAAGGTAATACAGGCAAATGACACACTGTGGGAATGTCTCCCCTTATGAAATGTTTTATGTTCATTAAAATTAGTATATTTAGGCATAACTTTCCACTGATTTACCTAAAAGTCTATAAAATATTGCTTTCTACATTTCTGGGGTTTTTAAAAACATACTATATAATTTTCAACAGTAGTTAACAGTTCTTCCTGAAGTGAATTACATTATACTACTGACTAGCAGACAAAGGAGACAGCAACAAATAAACCAAATCATGAAAATATTTTCGAGAATCCTTACTGTCACTGTGTTATTGACATGTTAGTGTTTACCACAGTGATGGAAGGAATTTTGAGGTTTGTTTTCAGATGATGCAGTGATCATGTAATGGTTGTCCTATTGGTGATGACAGAGATTTTTCTTTGTGTGCCAGCATTGATTTGTGATGATTTTTTCTCTTTAATGAAAAAATAAAAAATTAAAAATTTATTTTAAAAACTCAGCAACAACACAAACACCCTTCAAAACCAGGAACCAAATGGTAGAAACCTGCATATTAATAGGCATGACAGATGGAGCAATTTCTCCTAGGTAATCAGCCCTAATAGGCATGGACGTACTGAGAAATTAAAGACCAGGAAGTATGACTACCTCGTGGGCATGATAGCAGAAAAGTTATCTACAGCTCAACAGTTAAATAAAGGATGTGGAAGGTAGGAAAGGTGCCAGCTAGGCTAGGGTGCAAAGTAATCTGCAACAGTGTGTCTGAAAAGAGGGATGCTGTACGTGAGAGAAAAGTAAGCATCTTCTATAATAACACCTTGAAATCACTTTCTGTGATTCCTCCTGTGATTTATTATTCCTGCCCACATACGCCTTTGAAGTCTAGGTTTACCTTTTTAATGAGTGGGGGAGTTAAAGAATTGCCTGAGTGTTTTGGCTGTGTAGGTATGGAGTACCTCACCTTAAAGTACCCATGGGAAAGGCAGGAGCACAAGGGAGCAGTCACACTCATGTGTGTTTTTTCTCATATTTAGTGAACAAGAAGTTCTAATAAAGAGGGGGAAGTAAATTAATATCTCCATAACCAGTGGAGTAAAGATATATTGGTGGTTGAATGCCTGAAGATCTGAATAGGTTAAAGATAGAGCCTCTAAATATGGGATTTACCGATTTCTGATGTAGAGTCCTTATTGATATATGCCTAAAGAGTAAGATCCAGGTATATTAAACAGTATCAATACTAACATAATAAAATTCACCTTTCTAATAGACTTTTTTACTCTGTACTATAACAGAAGATTTTGATTCATAGCCTTCCCTTCCTCCCCATCTGACTCTTCTCAGGCTCCAGCTGCCATTTTCTGTTCTCCTTGCCACAGAAAGTATGCCTTTATTGATCCTGGTTGGGGGTAGGAATGGCTTGTGAATCTTTGCTTACTTACATCTAAACTCAGACAGCCAGGATAGGTATCCCTTGGTCCTGTCCGGAGCTCCCCTTTAAAAAAAGTTTAAGTCTTATTATGTAGGTTCCTAAATAAAGTGTGTGAAAATTCATTAGAGCTACTCCAAACAATGCAGATGATAGTTGTGCAGCTAATTAGTCAACAGCTTGTAGTTTTCAGTCCTTTCACCTCTGAAGAAAAGGTAAAGCAAGAGTTCATTTCTGCTCCCCGTTAGAAAAATAATTGCATGAGCTGTGTGCTGTCAAAGCTCCAGGTGCGGCTGAGAGACACTTGACCAAAATGAACAAGAAAACTTTGAGTAAAGAAAAAAAAAGTTCAGATGTTTATATCTGTATCTACATTTTAATAGATCTAACTGCTCTCAGTAAATAAAGAGTACAAAAATTATGAAGAATAACAGTCAAAGCACTGAGCTTCAGGGCAATCTGAAGCAGCTGCATGCTTTTAATACAACAAATCTTGCTCAGAATGGCTTTACTAGCACAGGTGGTACTGTACATTATTCTCCCTAGAAAAGAGTTATGATATTTCATTCCAGCCATCGTTCAGAGTGACAGCATTCCTCTTTCCAAAGGAGGCAGCCAAGATGAGGTCTGTAACGTGAGCTGGGAGGGTGTTTGCTGGTACCTGGAAGATGATTAACAGTAATTCGATGCAACATGCAACATTTGCAAAAGTGAGAGTAATAAAATCAGTGAGCCAAACAAATGAGCCATATGTTGAGTTATCTATCACCCAGGAGGTATACTAGGAAAAGGGTGCTGATATCTCACTGGGGATTTTCTCAATATACATATTACCAGTTTAAGGCTAGAATCTTTATGTGTGATGATCACTGATGGTTAGCCTACACAATCATTTTGAGAATTTTTTCTATTATTATTTCATCTTGCTTTTATGGAGGAACATGAGCATTTCTTGCCAATCTATAAGCACTATTAACAAAGTAAGGAAATTTGACTTGCAGAAAAAAGGGTTTTACTTTAATGTTCAAGAGTTCATTCTGTATGAAGAGAAATACAATCTTATTTTATCATATTTACAAATAGATATCCTGAACTGGAAAGCAAGTAACAAAAAAGGTGTAAATTAAATGGGTGAAATTACTTTCAATTTGATTTTTCATTGCTGACCCTTGAAACAAGCAGCAGCTAAAGTAAAGTCTTTGACAATTTTTGAATGCTTCTTGTTATTCATAGCAGAATTGCAGTATAAAAAACATATATATCATATATCTTATAGATATATATTATGTATTTCTTTTGTATATCTATTTATAAATATTTTCATTTTTGTCAGATTTGAACAGTTTGAACTTGCTGTAACAGTTCTGCTCAGGTAAAGTGGCAGCTTTCCTTTTTTGTTTTTTCCTATGTCCACCTGTGATTTTATTTTCTCTGAAAAAAAAAAAGTATTTGAGGTTTTTTTCCTTCTTTTATTACTGTACAAATGTGAACTTTTTTATGAGTAGGGAAACTTCAAATAAACTCAAATACTTTTCCTGTCAACAGCTTCCCTGCTTGTAATGATTTCACATAATAATCTAGCAGAAATTTTTTCACATTAGCTACAAAGATGTTATTCCTTGTGACATACCAAAGCTATTTGTCAGAATTTATGACTTTGAAGCTGGAAACACTAAAAATGGAAAATCCTGAAATTTCAAGCATTTTTATTTCAATAGGTTCTTCTGGATTCACAAATTTCAGCAGAATAAAGATTTGCTTTCACTTTATAAAATGCATGATTAAACTGCTTATATCTTCACTGCCTTTTCCTTGCCTGTTGATTTTTTTCACGTAGACAAAAATTATGTATAAAGCTTATAAACCTCTTTCTTTGTAAGTACTGCTGTAAACCCCTTTTCCATTGTGTTCAGCTGCCAAGAGTTCAAGATCCAGCTATCATCTGGCCCAGCAGCATAACCTTGTATTTGACTTCTGAAAGACTTGTTAATTTAGAGAGATGTGAGAAAAGAGGACAGAAAAATAAGAAAGATAAAATTACAGCCAGAGGTAGCTCTATTTAGGCAAGATAATTAGTGGCTCAAGCAGTCAAGGAGAAAAGCACCAGCATGAAAAAATATAAAATACTAAAAAAAGGACTTGTACAGCTAGTTGAGTAGTTCGGAACCACCGGGGTTTCAAATTGAGATTATCAGCGTTACCAGTGATGACAGAGCAGGTGACACCTGGCGATTCAGAGCCACCTCACTGAGAGCCTGTTCAAGGAGTGATTGAGGCTGCTTTGAGCCTTCTGACTGACAGCTGTGAGGCCAGCAGAAACTCTCTGCATGCCTTAACGGTACTGGTGAGGAAATTAACGCTTAGCCTAATGGATCATTAAATCATCAAATCTTTGCTATGTTCTGTGCATGCTGAACTGGTAAATAACTGCTTCTTACTTTTCAAGTTGAGAATATATCTCATGCAGAGTCTCTTTGCACTGTACAAATGATGACTCAATAAACTGATCCTAAAGAGGAGAGGTGGCAGGATTCAGTGAAAAATAATCTCACACCATGTTTTCCTCATTGAGAATTGAATGAGGAAATCAGCAAATGAAAATAAATCTAAATATGGATAGGAGACAAAGCATCAAAAGTTTGGCCTGCTGTGGAAGAATTTTGTACTTTCTAAAACCTGCTTCTACATACAGTTTTGAGTTTTTGTTTCTTAGTTACTTTTCCAGAATAAAGATAAAAATAAGAGAGGTTGATGTATGGTAAGCAAAGGACAATTTAAAACTCCTGCATGTTTTCTCCCCATCTATAGCATTCCCTGGGGTTTCTAAAAGCTACTGTTTTAGCAGAAATGCTGGCAGCTAAAAGCTACATGAACATTACTTTCTTCCTGCAACCAGCTGAATAGTAAAGAGAATAGAAATGGAACTGCTTCTTGAGATTCTAGACCAAATTTCAGCTCATCCACATTCTTTACCTTTTCGTGTTTATTTTCCATGAATGTTTGAGTAGCTGAGATTAACAATATCAAACAGAGAGAAAAGAAAAACTTCGCAGGAAAGATTATCAATGAATTTTGATAGGATTGCAATATTTGTAATTCATGTCCAGTTCATTGGTTACTGTGCTGAAAACACATGAAGTGACCCATGAAGTGAGGTTTTGTGCTGCACCTCTGCAAATGTAACACAACAATTCTCTGTGTAAGGAGGAGGCAGGTATAACCCCAATTTAAGATGAGATGGCTACACAGCCAAAAGGCAAACAGTAATGCAGGAGCAAAAAGCATCAGCCACTACAAGAGAACATTTCTTCCTGCCTATACACTTACACTGGTTAACCTTTGTGTGGAATGTAGGGGTACATTCTGGAGACTCGCAGCTACCTCTCCATTCTCAATTCTTACCTTTTGTCTATTATTTAATATAGAAATCAGAGCACACATAAATTATAAAAGTCACAAGAGCTATAGGAAAAGCTATTTGCAGGCCATCAAACACCTAAGAAGGGAGACAGTGTACATGGAGCACTTGTAGATGTTGCCTATGTTTACAGAACATTTCCTGTAAGACAAATACCAGGCTCACTTCTGAGTCTTCCATGCTGACCATGGAATAAACACACGGAAAAAAAAAAAGAAAGGGCAGTGATAAGAATCTTCTCACTACTTAATATTTTTCTGCCCATTCATGGATGGGCTAATTTCATTTATGGATCTAACTTCATTCATTTTGTTTGTCAATAAAATTCAAGAGTATAACCACAATATGACCTTTGAAATCCGATGTTATGATCTTTCAGAATTAATATATAAGTGTGGTATTACCTAAAACATAGTTTCTGGCACCTAAAATGATTTTCAGAAGCTTGTGCTATGCCCCAAATTTCCACATTGTTCATGGGGAAAATATTACCCATGGAGGTACTCCCGTCTATCAGAGAGTGTAGCTGCACTATGCAGGGGGACACCCCAACACCCCAAAGACTTCATCTGTGCTTCTTAAAAGGCACTTACTGACATTAATCTCTCACTGGAGAAGTCAAGCAGCACAGTATCACAGAGAAGCACTGAAAGAGGATTTGGGGTTTTGTTATTTTGTTGGGGGTTTGGTGCTTTTTGGGGCTTTGGGGGTTTTTTAATGATGGTATTCACACATCCTGGAATACAGTTTATAATGGATTTTCTCCACAGTCCGAGTGAAATCCTGATAGAATTCATCTCTCAGACAAAGCAGGAATAAGGTTGTGTCAGGGGTGTCCAACAGGAACACAGGGAGAGCTCTTGCACCAAAGCAGGACTGTGTATATGTATGCAGGAAGCACATGACTAAATAGCCCTGAGACTTGCATGGTATGGACAAAGCCAGTCTGCAGTGATGTAGTGAAGGCAAACAGATATCCAATATACCAGCAAAAACTGTGGAAATATAAAATCAATATTCAGATATCTGGCTAAAGACATAATTTAGTATGCATTGAACCCTCAAATGCTTTACCTAAGGCACACAGAGAAATACCTCCTTACATTCAGAATCCATCATGTTGATGTTTATGCAGAAAAAAAGTATTGATGGATTCTTTTTCCAGTAACTGATTAGGTCTCACAGTTCTCGTCTATAAATCAAGGTGTGGTGGTAGTACTGTTCATTTTTCCTTCTTCATCCCACAAAGACTGAGAAGCTAACATTCCATTTACTCCACTTCCTAAGAGGATTTACATTTTGTAGGGTACTGCTCTGAGCACCAGGGTAGTCTATGAAGAAAACTTGTCATCCAGATCTGCTGGTCTTGCAGACCAGAGCACTTCCTTCGAAGGAATAAGGTAATTTCTTGCCTGTAAAAGGAGGCTAAACCCTTGATGTTGTCAAGGTTGCATTCAGTTTAGTTTGTGTACTGGTGACCAGCATAGATGTAATACTGGCAAGAAGCAGCCTGGGGATTCACACTATGGAAGAAAACTTCGGTAATGTGACAGACTGCTAATCCACTGAGCACTAACAATTTTTCTCTGTTTTCTAGGTTCTTAATAAAGTTTGAATTATTATTTCAAATTTTCTCTCCTCAAACATATTTGTAGCATTTTCTCAGAAGATACAGTTTAGGATTGGGAAGAATAAGAACTTACCTTGGATCTCATTTCCCAAATGCACTGTTCTCCATAGTCAGCCATTCTGGTACAGCTGACATCAGCATCAAAGCCTCTATTTTAATTTTTAACTTAAAAAGGAGTGATAACAACTAAGTTTGATGGCCTCAGGCTCTTACATATGGATATTACCTATCCATAAACCTCTGCCAAGGCTTTAGGCCTTTATTCCCTGTCCTCACACAGCTAAAAGTGCATAAAGAATCTTACTTTTGTAATTGTGCTTGGCTGAACTTAGCTAAGATTTTGTGTATATGTATTTTATATCTGTCCTTTAGTTTCATCCCACAGGTTTCTCTGCTTTAGATCTAATATGTCCTTCATAGTTGATATACAGTGCATGGAGAATATTAATGAGAAACCAAAAATGAATAAATAAATACATTCTTCCATATAGGATAGTCTCTTGGTTATTAGTTCCCTCACTCACCTGTGGAAACCATGAAAATATCTGACACTATTAAATTTGTGAGGTAAAAAAGGAAAAGAATAAACATACCTTTAGATAACTGAATTATTTTGAGAGCAACGATGTTTGATTATTTTTTCTTTTTTCCTTACCTAGGTCATTGCCATTCTCATATATTACTAACTTAAGAAAATGATGTTCATTGAATACTAGTCCCTGCCACCTTAGTCAAGCAATACTCTCTTCATTTCAAATTTCTACTGAGACTAAAAATGGCATCTTTCAGCTTTCCAAGTAATTTAAATCTATTCTGTGTTCATCTACATCAGTTCAGTAGAGGAAATCAACTTGTCAAAGAGTAATGCCAGGTGACTTTTTTTGTCACAAAATCCCTGGAACAGGTAACATTTTGTAAGCCTTACTACAGAAATAGCAGAATGTATTGGGCAGTGTCATCTTATGATGAGCTCTCTTCTGATTTCACAAGTCACAGCCTTTTAATTGCACTTTAGACCTTCAGTAAGTAACAGCCAACATGGATTAGTCAAGAGCAAATCATGTCAAACCAGTTTAATTCTTCCCAGGATAATGTAACAGGCCTTACAGACAAAAAGGAAGCATTATATTAGAGTTTTATATTTGGCTTCAGTAATGTTTTTTACGGGGTTTTTTTTGGTGTCAACATCATATACATGCAAAAGAAAATTGTTTAAATGCTTTTATGATAAGTGGATTGCAGAGCTAATTGGAAATATGCAGTCAGAGAATATTAATGATTCACTGTCCAAGTGGAAGAATCCATCCTGTCCCAGGACAGCTTTTTTTCAGTATTTGACTTAATGACCTTACATCATGAATATGACTATTTGTTTTTCATGTTGATATCAAAGTAGGATAAATCTCAAGTATATTAGAGGACAGAAATAGCATTCAGAGGGATTTTTAGATACTGAAAGAATGAATAAGAGGGTGACATTTTATGTGACTCTATAGATTACAGGAAATACACTAAGTTTAGGCAGAAATCATTCCTATCAACAGCAAACAACCTGCTAGCTAGGAGTTCTGCAGAAGTAGAGGTGGGGATACAGTAAATCATAAATAGTCTTGCATCTCCCTCGTCACTGGTAAAAAATTATGGCAAGATAATAAAACTCTAGTTTGTAGTGTGTCTGGAAAGGTTTGGATGTATTATTGTGGAAGTTTTTAGGAACTGACCAACAAAGATGTAGGTATTATTATTTCTTTGAAGCAGAAAGATGGGATAAGCACCTATTTTAGGTCCTTTCCAGCTTTAAATCTCCATGAAAGCTAATTTTAATGCACTTTTGTTTGTCTGTGTAAGAGGGAGACAGAGACCCTGCTGCTGAGAATCTCTGTTCTGCTCTACTTGTGTGATATGATTGACTTCACGAGTGCAACTAATTTACAACATTTCAGGATCTTGTCCCAAAGATGGAAAAATTGTTGATTGAAAAAAATATAACTATTTCTAGAAGTGAATCCAGTTTCATACAAAGGCAAATGCCACAGAGGCAAAGGAAAGAAAACAAACCCAAAGCATAAATTAAACCAGCATCTTATGAAACACCACAAAAATAACTCATCTTGTTCTTAATAATAATATAAAGTGAATTTCATATAATCTGAATATGCAGAAATATTGAAACACATTTCATTTAAGGAGCATAAATTTGTGAATTTATCAGTTCACTTTAACTTTATAGATTTTTTATTAATACTTGGCCTTGCCAAATAAATTATAAACTGTGATTGTACCTCAATCTTTTCTTCAGAACAAAGTCCAAAGCTTTTAAAGCACACTTTTCCTCCACCTTTCCAATTGCTTGTTTTTAATTTCAGATGGTTTACAAATATTTTCCACAGAAGTGAAAAAATAAGTATTTTTAGTGAGGATAATTTTTTAGTCCCATTAGGTCATATTTGAATGCACTTTCCTCTAAGAAGTCATAAACCAAATCAGTTTTTAGTATCCTAATAGTATTGCATTGCAACACAATTTCCCAGCCTACTGATCCAGTTCCAGAAATGTGATGAACACAGAGCCTTCAATTCTCAAATAGCACCAAGCAAAACAAAAAAGTGTCAAGTGAGTGATGTTTTATAAACAGAAACATTATTTTGTAAATTAATACTGTATTCAATTAATGGGGGATTTGTATGTTTGCATATCTGCTCAAACAATTTATTTTAATATTTTATAGAATAGGCTTTATGGTTTTTTATTTTCATCATTTTAGCAACTCTTAAGTTTCTCAAAATAAAGAAAATCTGCTTAAGACATGCATAAAAAATGGAGTTGCTGCAGGATTGAGGTACTGGAATTTAGGCATCTACATGTACAATGTCTGCCTATGAACTAGGTCAACAATCTCCCCTTGTAATGCTAAAACCAAGTCACTCCCTTGGTTAAATAAATGTTTTCCATACAATAATAAGATAGAGGAAGATATTGGGGCTTGATTCTATTGTCTAAGATAGATGTCTGATGCTGACTGGGATGCACCCAGCATCCAGGACTGGCAGGTATTAGATAAAAATGAAGGGAAAATTATTTTTTGGGATGGAACCTAGAGATCCAATGGATATCCATGTGTCAACTCATGTCTAGACTCATGTGTTAAGATATAAGTCTCAAACCCTTTCTGCACAGTCATCTAAACTGCTCTGAGAATCTGGCACTCAGACCATGTGTAAAGTGCCTTTGCATACGATATTTGAGAGGCACTCTCACATTAACTTCTTGGAAGGGCATGAGTTTCCTTACTTTCTGTATCTCTGTGATACTAGAGGGTATCTCAAATGGCACTAGACATTTACATTTAGGCAAAATGAATGAAGCCTTTAAATGGAGGATGATTCACTATTTTATATAAAGATACTTGCATAGAACCAGCTACATTTTAGCATCTTGATCTCAAAATAAATGCCACCAGAGGTGTTATTTTTAAAATTACATATACTGTCTAGGCTTTGAGGAAATTACAGTCATATGAGTGAAGATACACGGGGGCAGGAAATGCTATCTGGAGATAAAGTTCAATATAGTTAGATCTCATGTTGGTGAAACTGAAGCAAGAGGAGTCAAATGCACTGATAATTTCATCACAAAGCAAAATTTCCTTTCAAATGCTCCCTGATCGATTTTCAACTATTCCATATCAAAAAGAGAGTATTGACTAAAAGATGGTCGGTGAGTAAACCTGAGTGAGTAAACCATCACGCTGAAGAACTGGTATTATGCTTCTTAAATATTTTGGAGTACTCCAGCTTCCTTTCTTAAGAAAAAAAAATCTTACCACAATGTATCCAATAATGCACTCTCCTCTTGTGAGACTCCTCCCATGAGACAGGAAGAATATGATCACAGTAGACTTGGTCTTCCACATCAAAACAGTCTTGTAAGACTGTATCACGAACTTCTGCAGTCTCAGTGTCCCTAAATACTGCTTCCTGCTGCCTGGTCACACAACACACCTCTACATTTTCAAGCTATTAAGAAGAGCTGTCTGAGTTTCGCACAGCACTTACACCATTTCAGACGTCTGATTCAAAAAAAGGACAAAAAAACCCAACAGAAACCCAGCAAAAAAATTATATCTTGGATCCATGGGGCACGTCATGGTGCCAGCAGAAACTTGGAGCCAAAGTCTGTGTGCTGTGATCACACCAGTGTGCTGTAGAAGAATAAGTCCAAAAACATAACAGAACTTTCTGCACAGTTTGGCCTTGAGGCTAGAGATAATTTCCCCAAACTGGTGATTTCCTGAAAAAGTGCCTTTCAGAAGCCCCCCATTCATGCCAGTTAAGACTACATTTTCTAAGGTGTTAATTTTCTTCTGGTAAGGTCCCCTAAATCTGTGGTACTTTATAAAAACCTGTATAATTTCCAACAGAATATGTCAACTGGCAGAGTGTCTAATACCCTTCACCAAGATATTCTCTTGGTGAGAATGTTGGTAGGTGTTGCCCTGACTACTTTAACCATGGCATGTGATTTGAATTTTTTTTCACAACATGGGCTTGTCTTTTGAAAAACTAAAAAAACAAAAAAAAGCATGGCCTGGAATATTACCTGGAGACAATGCATGCAGACCCAACTTTCTGCTTTTTGTGATGTAGAGAACATTCCTCTTTATGCTTTTCCCACTTAACATGACTCCTCAGCCACTGGGCTATTTTAACCATAGTGCTTTGAGTTACTTGTGGTGATGACACACTTTAAATTTGATCATTATAAGATTTTGTATTTGATTAAGTATTTACCGCAGCAAAAAGATAACTATATGATAACTTGCTTGTTATCATGATCTTAGAGGAGACTGAGGTTTTATTCTAATGAATACTGTAAGCAAACTTAAGTCAATAGGATGAAAAACAGTGAGACAATCTCACTTCAGGACTGCTCATCATAGTGAAGTAGAGATGTCTCTGCTTGGAGACCTCATTGTGCCTGTTCAATACTTAAACAAGGCTTAAAGGAAAGACAGAGAGAGACATTTTACTAGGACCTATATTTAGAGAACAGAATCACATAGGTTGGAAAAGTCTTTTATGATCATTGAGTCCAAACCAGTACCCCAGCACTGCCAGTCCACCACTAAACAGTGACAATAAGAACCACATCTACACATCTTTTATAGTGTGTAGTGACTGTCCAGGGATAGTGACTCAGCCACTTCTCTGAGCTGTCTGTTCTAATGCTTGACAAGCCTTTTGGTGAATAATTTTTTCTTAATACCCAATCTGAACATCCCCTGGTGTTACTTGAGGCTATTTCCACGTCTTCCACTTATTACCTGGAAAAAGACACCGCACCTCACTACAACCTCCTCTCACATAGCTGTAGAGAGCTGAAAGGTCCCCCTGACCTTTCTTTTTTCAGGCTAAACAAACAGCTCCCTCAGCCACTTCTGACTTACACTCCAGGTCCTTCCCCAACTCTGTTGCCCTCTCTGGACATTCTCCAGCACCTCAGTGTCTTTCTTGTAGTGAGGGGCCCAAAAATATACAGAGAATTCTAGGTGTGGCCTCACCAGTGCTGAGTACCGAGGGACAGTCACTGCCCTGGTCCTGCTGGTCACACTATTGCTGATACAGGCCAGGATGCCATCGGCCTTCTTGGCCACCTGGGCACACACTCGCTTGTGTTCAGCCAGCTGTCAAAGAGCGTGCCCAGGTCCTTTTTGGCTAGGATGCTTTCCAGCCATTCTTTCCCCATCCTGTATCTTTTCATGGGATTTTTGTGAGGCAGGCACAGGACCCAGGCTTTTTGAACCTCATCCAATTGGCCTTGGCCCATAGATCCAACCCATCCCACCCTCAGGCAGATACACACCTCTGCCCAAGCTAGTCATCTTCTAGCTGATTGAGGGGGCACTTGATTCCCAGGACAGAACAAGAGGTAATGGTCTAGCACAACCTCCTGGCAATGAGCATGAACATATTCCACCAGATCAGGTTGCTGAGAGGCCCTTCCAACCCGACCTTGAATGTTTCCAGGAATGGAGCATCCATCACCTCTCTGGGCAGCCTGTTCTAGTGCTCCATCAGCATCATTGTAAAAATCTTCTTCCTTGTTTCTAATCTAAATTTAACCTCCTTCAATGTAAAACCATCGCCTCTTGTATTTTCATAACAGGATCTGCTAAACAGTTCTCCTCATCTTTCTTATAGACGCTCTTCAAGTACTGAAAGGCCACAACAGGGTTGAGTACCTCAGCCTTCTCATGCACTGTTACCAGTTTGCCAGTCCTGCTTATGGGAGGGAAGCTTTGTTTGACCTTCATAGAGGTAACAATTATAATAACATAAAGCCTTGTTTCCCTTGCCTAATTTCATTGTGAACTCATGGTGCAGTCTTCTGAAAAAATGGTTGAAAGGAGGTCTCCGTCAAGAGGAGAAAAAAAATGTTGGGAAAAGATGTTTGCAGGTAAATAAAAGTCTCTTTCTTTGGATATTGAGCATTCAGGATTCACTAAATGATTGCACTCCCTCTTGATTAAGCAAGAGAGCAAAGTGGGAGTCTCTGGGCATGTTGCAAGATGCACTTGTTCCGCTGGCTTCTCTTGGCAGCAGGAGGTTGATTTGAAAGCGTAAAAAATGCTGACCATGAATATTCATTTACTTTATAAATCAACTTGACTATACTTCCATCTGAGTTCATGTCTCACAAGCATTTTAATAAATAAGTTTACTTAAAAGAAGTTTGTTGAAACTGTGAATTGTTCTTGACTGTTTCAGAAATTATCTTAGAAGCTGAGCTTCAGATCTGTAATCTTAATCTTTAAAGCAGAATGCTAATCAAGAACTCCACTACACAGCTGATATATTGAAGGAAAAGTTACTGAATGCTAAATGCTTGTTAAAAAAATGGAGTTAAGAAAGTGATTCATCAAAAGAAATATTTTACAATAAATAAGATCGAGATATTTTAAAATTTGCTGCTATTTAGAGATATCATGGAGAAACCACTGTGAGTTGCTAGAAAGAAAAGAAACAAATAATAACAAGATAAATATTAAGGTTTTAAATAATTTTATATCTAGTTTTTAAAGTAGTTTTACTGCCAATAAGATTAATTCAATGTAGAGCTATAGTAAATGGTGAATTTTATATGAATTTTTCAAATGAATACGGAGATCTACAAAACAAGATGGAGGGTGTTCGAGATTTCAGGTAGTTCATTGAATGTAGGAAAATAGTGTTGCTCTCACTAAGTATGAAATCTTCTATTAAACCTATACATCCTCTAAAATAACAATATGAACCAAAATTATTTAGAAAACCTAGTGTCTGAAGAGATTCCTTTCCTGTTTTGTAACTCCATAAGATCTAAGGCAATTGAATAAACAGCTTCATGAAAATCTTTAGCTTACATATCAAGACTAGGCTTGTTTACTTTTACAAAATATTGACAGCATAGAACAGGCAGGAAGACACAACATTGACTACACATCTATGGTCCACAGTATTTTAATAACATTCCTGTATCTGTATTTCCATTGTAACTAAAATTATTGAAGCAGAAAGGGGAAAAAAAACAGACAAAAGAAACAAAGAAACAAAACTTCTCAAATACAGGAGATTAGATTAAACTGTTTTTTATTACATTGATAAATTATGCATGAAGAGCTATTGTTTTAATTATTGTAAAGGAAAACAGAAATTGACCCAGAAGACATGAGTGAGTAGAGACTTGAAGAGATAATGTGTGTTACATCTGCTTCAGGCTCAAGTACTCAATTAAGTGAAAGAGACGAAGGTTTCTACCTCTTAATAAAGATCGCAAAAAATGTATTAAATTAATCATTTATGTTGTTTGCAGGGTGTGATCACACCTGGGCTTTTCCAGGAAAACAGAGATTCTCAAAAAAAAAGTTACCATAGAGTCATAAAATCACAGAAAAATAATTATTATTCAGAGAAGAAAACAAATTTGCATTTTTCACTGAAGTAAAACTCATATAAGAGTTTAATAGGTATTCTTCCTCCAAAAATCTTTATATTACAATTTCTAAAGTATCAGTGAGGAAGCAGATATCCAACAATTTTAATATTCTTTATTTTTCTCATGAAGAAGAAATTTATTTGGCATAATAGTAGAAGCCACATAATTTATACTAGTTTCTCTACTAAGGGTAGTTTCTCTGTCAAAAGTCCAGGGAAGGGGGTGTATGCTGTTCTACCAGGAAAAAAAGAGAGCAGAGAACAGACTTAATCAGCTTGGAGTCCAGTTCTCCTAGACACAAATTTTGTGTTGAGCTCCTGCAGGATTCCCTTGTCAGACCATATTAACCAGATATTATAAACTGGAAAAGATACTGGCTCATTACTGGTTTCGGAAAATGCTCAGCTTGTGTGGACACTAATCACCCACTTAACAGAGTTCAGAGAACTGCTGAGATTTGTAAACTCATTTCTCAACTTTCTGTAAATACCGTATACTCTTGATGCATATGTCTTTGTATGATCCTTCAGAAAGTAATCTTCCCCTCTCAAGCGGCTCATGCTTAAACCCAAGCTCAAGCCCAATCATGCATTTAATGTTTTAAGCTATGAAAAACAATCCAATTACCGCTAAAGTGAGATGGGGAAGACAGTGTTAATTACTGATAAACATCAGTAATTAATTAGCTTGCAGGCATGGATCCAGTAAGCTAACAGTAACTGAAGAAGTTTGTTTCTGTTCTGGAGAAGCTGAGCTGAAGTTTTATCAAAAATTCTGTGATATTCTATATATGTGCACTTTTTTCCTGTCATTTTTCAACTTTTTTTGAGAATCAATTACCTAAATTTTGTTAATCATATCACTGCTCTGTTAGTTGCAGAACCTGTCAACTACTGTCTGTTTCTTTGCAGATCTCTCATCTTTAATCAGCATTTATCACACATGTACCCACATTTTGTGCCTGTAAATACATAAAATAATATTTATTTTTCTGGAAACTTTTCATCCATATCCACAATTGTCACCATTTGACAACTGACAGAATGCCAGCAGACCTGACAGAATTCCAACGAGCTTATATTTTACCTTTCTATCATTGAACATCTGTACAAAACTGATGTGAGGTTAAATTGCCCATGCTATCCAGATGAAAAAAGCTTTTGTACTACTTTTACACTAAATATAAACTGAATTCTCTCTTAAGATTTTTTTTCTTTTTTTGCCATATGTAACTTAGGAAAGCATTTCAAGGAGAACTGTGGAACAAGGTAGAAGAAAGATAAATTTGAGTGATGCTAAAAGCAACATGTAGAGTAGAACTTTATTTACTACATTTTCAACTGCTGAAATTCTTCTAATTCCTGTTCAGCTGCCTGAATCAAATTCTTCTGTGTCTGCAATCCCTTTTTTTTTTTAATTTTTCTCTTCACATCCTGAGGTACAGTTCATGACTAACTGCCACCTTCAGGCATTCTCAGATCAAACCTCTTGTGCTGTCCAAGTTCAGACGACAGAATGGGAGCGGAACTGAATTTTGCACGTGACACCTATTTGTTTCAGACCAGAAACAGCCACAGGGTTATCCTTAGTTAACCCAGTCATATTAGAACAGCACCTGTGAAACTTTTTCAAGACCACGTATGAAAAAAAATGCAGGGATACAAGAGGCCTTAGAGCACAGATTCTTATTGTTTCAACAAAGTAGAACCTTGTTTGACTGTTTAGTTTTCCCTGAAAGGCTGTTCATAGCATGTCAACTTCACAGATGTCATGATACTCTTTTTGCTTGTCTTTAGATTACCTTAGCAGTAGCACGTGGATAACTGCATGTAAGTGAATTAAAGGCTGTTCATTTCTTCAGTTCAGCATATTGCTTCCATCCTACACCATTTCCATGATGTTCCACAGAAGACACATCACTGAGATTATAAACATTAATTTTTCAAATTATTTATCCTATCTTCTTCTCTTCCATTCCAATTTCTTTGAGAAGAGAAACTTGGATTTTTTTTCTATAATCTCATATAATGATTGCAAGACCCACAAAAAAAGAGCAAAGTACAGATACAGGCATGACCTTTCCCACTCCTCTTCTACTTGCCAAAAACATTCTGGAGTCCTTAAGATCAAAAGCTTCTCTTTGAAAATATAGTTTTAGCTATCCACTCAGCTATTATCACCATTTGTACAGGCGTGGGATATGTTTTTTGTCAAAGAATGACAATCCCTTTTATTATTATGCTAAAACAGACTCAATTCTGAAACAGTTTCCTGTGAGTCATCTTGCACTGGCTCCTTTCCTAATCTGTGCCATAAAGATCTCATTACAATTAACTGATTTTATGAATAAATTAAAAGCTTCCTCTGTAGTATATCCTAATTCTACCAGCTATGGATTGCATCTGTAGACAAAATGATCTCAAAAACTAGTTATGGAGAACCAAGGTGATATTCAGTCTCACAAAGCTGATGATCAAACTGTTACAGCTGCAGGATTTGACCCTGCTCTGTCTGCCATACCAGACTCCGTTTTCAAGTTCAAATGGAGTTAACATTACTGCAAAAGTCTCTCTGTGCTAAACTATCTTTTATTCTGATAGAAGTGGGTTCAAGTCATACACAAAGCTTTGTTTCCTGATAGCATCTATCAAGGGAAAAAAAAAAAAGGATAACAGAAACAAAATCCTTGCATGAAAATCTGAGGATTTATTCAAACTCATTACGGAATTGAGTTCTTATATAAAATCTGAATATCTGAATTTTAACTTGATAGTTGCTCGCATGCAAATTTGTCTTTTTGATCATCTGTTCTGTTCACTGTATGTTTAGAGAGGTATCTTGTATTTTTAACTAAAAACAGAGCTAAAGAAGGAAAAGTAGAAGGCGAATTCCCTTTGTTTTGTTTATTTTCTTTCCTATGCACAATGACTAAAATGTGTAACATTTCTCCAAAGACTGCATAGTTGCAGAACTGTTACTGAAGATGTTTTGTAAAGAAATACATGTCAAATGAGTAGGAGGGATTAATTTGATGTGAAAATGTACATTACTGATCATTATTTCATGTAAATAAGGTAGGACAGTTCAGTGATTAAGGCTCTGAGTAACTGAGGATAAGAGGCTTATATTTATTCCTTATTAAAATCAATTCTTTTTGTGATCTTCAGCTCCTCAGAGAAACGTCTGAGGGTTGATTTTGAAAACCCTCCTCAGTCATTTATCTGAATTTTTTATAGGATTGAGTACCTTTAAGACCCTGAATGCAAGACTTTCAGGGTGCATATAGATTTTGCAGTCAGGCAGCTAGATCCATACCTGGGAAGATTACAGCCATGTGAGCATAACTTTCACTAGGATGGGTGCAGTCGGTGACACGGCACCACAGCTGGGTTACCAGCTGGTATTTTCACATCATGCTGTGTGACTCCAATCATACATGTTTGCTTGGAGACAGAGTTGACATTTTGATGAACTAGAATGTACTAATACTCCACGTATCTGTTTTCCACAAGTGAAAACAGTAAAACTTGCAAATTCAAAAGATTGTTCTAGTGATGAGCAGCATAAAGAGTTTTGAGGATAAGTTATATTTCATGTAAAAGGAACCATGTAAGTATTTGAATATATGACTGCATAGGAAATGAAGCCAGTAAAAGGTGAATACAACTGTTTTGTGTCATAAGTAACCTCATAAACATGATTCTGTTAGCGCCTGAACTTTGTCCACGGGAGAGACTGACTCTCATCAAACACATATAATGTGATAGCACCTTTTGTGTGTTTTGTGTGTGCCAAAAAACTGACAATATGAGCACAATGAAGAATTTATATCAGTCAGTGATATTTATAGCAGTCTGTTAGCATTATAATCAAGAAATTACTAATTTTCTAGTAACTATAGCGTTCTAATAATTGTAGTATTCTAATAAGTATAATTCTTAGTATTCTAATAATTGCTGACATTTATAAACTAAATTAGTATTGCAGCTAATTCTCATTAATAAAAAACAAGCAGTATTTGGGCAAATCATTAGTCCAAATCATTTTCCAGGAGGAATAATGTGGTTTGGGGGAGATGTGAGGTGTCTTCCTCCTTACTCTTGGGGTGTTTTGGGATATTTTCATGTGTTTTCTAACAACACCTCCTTAATTGGTCTTTGATTCCACTTTCTGTCAGATCTACTCTCTGCAGTACATTTTCCATATGTTGGATATTTATTCTTTATTTCCTGTTTTCATCTGTAAAACCATCTGTACAGCTTGCACTCCACAGGTGGCCACTTATTGACCACTGCTGCAGCATTTATAGCCCTGGGCCTGTGGTATCATCCTGTGCTTCTGCTCTCCATCCCTGTGCCACCCTCCCATGCCTATACTCTTCTGCGCTGCATTTGTATTACAGGTTCATGCCTGTACACAATGGCACAGTCAGTCCAGACAAAAACGTGGGAAGTCCTGATTCTGAGCTTTTGTCATGTTGAAACAGATCTGTGTGACTAAGCATAACATAAAGACAACTCGACCTCAGCAGACTGAATTTAGATCATGGTACTCTAAAAGACATATTTCAGCTACAAAAAAATTGATATTTTAGGTACGGACATCATCCTAAAACTATAGATAACTCATATTGCCAAGTGTACAATTATTTCAAGTCTAAATTCTCTGCTGAGATCAGTGGCAAAATTATACTAAAGTCAGTGGGATCTGTGGCACCATACAGCCTACTTGGAGTAAAATTCCTCTTTGGTATTCAGAATGAGCACCAGTATGCTGCACTCATGAAGTACTGCTCCAGACCCTGAAAGTGCTACTACAGCCTGCACCTTAGAATGCAAGAATTTTCGTAGTCCTCTCTATGTCTCCCACTGCCTCTCTGTAGATGGATGATTTTCAACAATAGCAATGGCTATAATTTTTGTAAAAATCCTTTGGGATTCTTTTTCATGCTATTCATGCTTTTACAGCTGTCTCTGCTGATTTCAAATTGAAAGAATTATTTTGAATGCTTACACTGATATGTAAATCTTTAATTAAATTTCACTACATAGCATTTTCTTCTGTGGCTACCTCTACATATATGGGCTTATGTAAACTCCATAGAACATTTCTTATTACTGGTTTTAATACTGAATGCAATATGCCATAGTACCTTTTATTTTTCATTTAAATTGAAGTAATGAAAATAAGCCTAGATACCATTAGCTGAAGAGTTTTTAGAGTAGATGGCATAAATTACACCTCAGATCAATTTTACTAGCAATTTGTTACTCTACAGACAGAATTAGGGATGTTCACTCATTTTGTGTCATAATATGCATTTCTGTTTGACCTATAGTGTGAAAATGCCTTTTCGAAAACAGCAAAGTGAAGAGATAGGCAGGCACCTTTTACTAATACAATTATTTTCTCTTACAAGTCTGCATAAGTTTTCATAACCAAAATAATTTGCCTTTTTTCACAGCAATTGTCTTCTGTCATTTTGTGAATTACTTGAGAGAGGTTAATTCATATGCAACAGAGCTACCATTCTTTAGTGCAGAAAAAGATTTTGTCGAAGAATCCTGAGCTCAGTTCCTAGCACAGATACCAATTGAAACAGGCTTTATTTTTTGTGGAAAAAAAAAAACAAACCCAAACAACAAACCAGAGATCAGTGTGGCAGCATGATTATCTATTTTTTTCTCAGCAGAAAAAGCTATATTTACCTACATGCAGTCTTGAAATATTCACTTGCTGTTATGCTGGCATTTTCAAAAAAAATATTTTATTTTTATCTAGAATACCATAAAAAGATTAATTTTACATGTGTGCCTATGCTAGTTTTCATTTTCTGAGCCTTAGTTATATTATAGAAATTGTCAGCTACTGAAGCATATGTTTCATTCAGTATGAACTGTTCCTAGGGTATTGAGTAACCTGCACATCTGGGACACAAAACAGAAGAGGATGTGTATCTCCTCGCTTATGAGTAGTCTTCTGTTTTAAATTAGTTCTTGAAAATTGCAGTCTAAGCTGATATAGAAAATGTATTTATGATAAACATTCAATTCCAGCATGTCCCTAAAAAGAAAAATCCGAGATCCTACTGCAAAATTCAGCTGTATGACTAAGTAGTGACTTTACCTGTCACCTCTGCAAGTTATTATACTTTTTGACACAGTTCTACCACTGCACTTACAAGTTAGTTTGCAAACAGATGCCAAGTTGATTGCAGAAAAATAAGGAAGGAGGTACATAATCTTCAAAATAATTTCACAGAAGGATATTTTTGTTATTCTTATGCATAGGTATTTATGGCAATAGTAATCATCTTCCTGAAGGGTTGAAAGCTTCAGCAAGGGCCAGTTCACTCCTTTTCTTGTCCCCGTTAAGCTTAAATTACTTTGCCATTTGTATACCTAATTAATTTTGGCTGGTATGTATCTTATCAACATGTAATATGTAGTGCCAATACGTATACTTAGTTTCTTATCTCGAATTATATTAGTCTCATTGCTTTTGTAGTCTGTTCTATTTAAGACACTGGTCTAAGCAACAAAGAAATATCCCTGAATAAGTATCTTTTTCCTGGGTTGAGGCATTTGAATCTTTTCAATCAGCTGCTGTAGATATGCTTCTGTCACCAGCCTAAATGCCTGAGGATAACAGAAGAGAAAAGATTTAGTTAAAGAAAGCTTTGTATGCTAAAATCAGTCCTTATGATACTTTTATCACTTCAGTGCTGACTTGGAAGTCAAGAGATAAGGGGCCATGTGGGTAAGAAATACATACCAATAGAAAGGTGAGTATGCAGAGGTGCTAAATACTTTCAGAGCACTTCAGAAGCATCTCTAATGAAGACACAGTATGGGTTAAAATCACTCACAGGGCAAATTTTCTGAGTGTACTAGAACTGCACCAAGTATGAAATTGTCTCCTGCCCTGACACTGTAAAATGTTCCCTTGCACAGCAAATAGACTTATCAAATCTGTGTCAAATGCTGCAATTCTATCAAGCCTTCATTCAGACAAAAGCATTATTTTCTGTGTTTCTCTGTGTAAAAAATCTGTATGGACTTTGACATTGGACCCACTGTTACTAATACTGGTATTATGGTATTTCTGGGAAGGTTTTATGAAGGGCAAAAAAATCAAAATGTATTCCTTCAGATTACAGGGGATTAGGATAATTTGTATTAGAAAGTGACAAGCAATACATAAATACCTTTTACAAGAACTTAATAACCCGTACAAATGTGTAATGCTGAAACTGATGGCCCCATTTATAAGCTTATTTTGTGGTTTTAAGCCCAGCTGGAGATGAAACACCTCACAACTGCTCACTCAACCCTTCCTCTTTTCTTCCACCCAAGTGGACTGAGAATTGAAGCAAAACTTGTATGTTGAGATAAGAGTTTAATAATTGAAAATAAAGTAAAATACAATAATAAGGGTAAAGGATAATAATTATAGGAAAAAAACAAGTGATGCATAATGCAATTGCTCACAAAAGCACAGCACTGTAACAGCCACTGAGATGAAATTAACTACCTTAGATGAAACCAGGACAGCTTAGTACATGATCTTTCATATGTATATCTAGCAAAGGATCATGCTGCTTTTTTCTTCAGTGCAGAGTAGGTAAATAAAATAACCCAGAGGAAGCTATATTCCCTATTCAATTGAAATAAATATGCATGTTATGAGACTATAAAAAAGAACTTCTCTTTTACTTTCAGCTTTTGATATTATGAAGAATTGGCTTGGCACATGTAAGGTAGAAGTGCAGGGGAAAAAAATCATTACTGAAATCATTACAAAATGGCACCATCCCATTTACGATTTGTACATTTGTGATTTCGTGTAAGGGGTGCGGGTTGGTCACCAGCTTGGTTTAAAATGACATGATAACTAATGGGTAAAGTAGGTATTTACAGTAACTACTAAAGACCATTTGAATACTAAAAACTGAAAGATTGTAACTTTACCTAAACAATAGGAAATATTATCTTATAAAATATTCCTATCTGAAACACCTTAAGCTAACAAAGAATACAACAGTTTCCACGAGGAGCCTTAAATATCCTAAATTCTCCCAACTTCTAGAAATTTTATTTTGGACATGGTTTTAATATTCCTGATCATCCTGAAGCCAGGTAATGTTTGATATACTTTCCCAGTGACATCTGAAGGGTAAAGTATTAACAATGATTCATTCAGATACTAATCATCAGAGAATATTTTTTATTTTATCCACTTGATCAATCATGATGATATAATTACATATATAATAATCTAATTCAATAACCAACAAGAGCAAGACATTTATTAATAACTCAATTTCTGGTCCTTCTGAGTTGTCCTGTAGATGTAATGTTGAATTGCATTTTGCCATTTAATAATATTGCTATTTGCAGAAAAAAATAGATTTTAAAATTCCTTGTACATTCTTCATTGTCCCTGATCTGTAGCAACTGAAGACCTGCATCTTTTAAAATTAGAATTTCATATAGTTAATTGATTTAAGTACAGAATCTTTCATTGTTGCTTTGCGTGGAAACAATCAAAATAACTGGATAATTTCTATTTCAAATTACTAATTAGACTGACAAGAAGATAAAAATAGTTTTCTGCCTCTCAGGAACCAAATTTGCTCTGAGAGAAAAAAACCTATTAATTATTTGTAAGATCAGGTCTTCTTTATCAAACTTGAAGAATAAATAACACAGGTATAGCTCTTCAGTATTTTAATAGTCAAAAACAAAGTCCCTTGTGCCAGTGATTTAACAATATACAAATGGATTAGGCAAACATTGTTGCAAGCATTCTTTTTCAGCTATGAGCCTAAGGGAATCCGCTGATTGGTGTATGAGAAGTATACAAGATCAGCCACAGCTGAGATGCCTTAAATTCAGCTTTAAGATCCTTTCCAGTTTACAGGTCTGAAAGGATAGACGGCCATACAAGAATTACAGCAACAAAATCCTGCAAAATTAACCAACACTTTATTCCCAGCTTTTTTTCAAGGACAATACTCTGGTTTCTCTAGTTATTTATACCAATGTAAGTCTATTTAGATGGTTTCTTTTAGGGTTATACACGTAAAAAAAAGAAAAAAAGATGTGACAGGTAAAACTGAATTTGATATAAGGAAGTTTAAATTATGTTTTCTAAAAACTGCAGGTTATATTCTTAGATATCGTTGGGTCACAGGATCCTAGTATGCCCTTCTGTTCCTACTCAGAAATAAAATTTTAGAAGAAGTTTAATCTCATAAGTGGAATTTGAATAGAAAATAGATGGTTTTCACAGAAAGAAATATAATCTTCATGTACTTCAGTAAATTATTATGTAAATTAGTTTCTTGTGGTCTTGCTTTATCAGGAGCACTGTAATTATGTTTTCATTACCAAAATATCTTTTCCCTTGCTACTGCTTTCAAGACTTTAATTTTGTTGATTTTGACATCCAGTAGCAGGAAAAGTTGCTGAATCTGTTCACTTCTTTCTTACAGGAGAACATATAATCTAGAAAATTAGCCCTCGGGATGTAAACTGTCTAAACATCCAAAATGTTTTGTTTTACCATGGCTTGAGAAGTGTATGGAAAGTCCATCAGTTTTTACTTCAAGGCAAGAGCAGCTATTTACAGCTTTTGGCTCTTAAAGGCAGTGCATCTCCCAAACACATTTGTATTCTTGTCCTTTCCAAGTTCATCCTCCTGCATCTTTTTGTCTGTCCTCTCCGTAATTAATGAGGGAATTTGGGAAGCAGTGCAGCTTATAGACCACTACACTTTGACTTCCTTAGACAGAAGGAAATCTGGAGAGTATTAATATGTCTTCCTCTATCTTGTGCCTTCCAGAAACACAGTAAAATATTAGTTCCCAGAGGTTTGAAGGAACATGATTTGAAAGTGACAACACAGCTATGTTCCACCTTTTTGGAGCTATTTGACTGGATCATGCTGGAGGGAGATATAAGCCTGAGCATATTACATCATAGAGATTTAGCAAAGTGTAAGTTTGGCAAAATGGCTTTGAGGCAGCAAGGTTGGACATGACCAGTAAAAAGGGAAGCAAGTCCATTGAGAGAAGCTGAATGAAAGTGGATTAACTGGAATAACTCAAGTATTTAACTCAACTGGAGTTAAATACTATTCTAACTGGAATAACTCAAGTATAATAACTCAACTCTGACGGCCTCTCTGGAAATGTGGTGAGACGGACTGATGGAGAAGAGGGTTACTCGTCTGCTAAGAACTTGTGCCTTGTGTCTCACATACTGTCATCTGAGAGGTTGGATATTCCTACATTACGCCTTTCTGAGGTTTCATTTTACACCATAATTAAGCTATGGCTTTTAAATCAAATCTGTTCTATTTAACCTGTTTTCTGCAAAGTTGGTTCAGTTTTTAAATAGATATATTTATTCAATACATTTTTAAAATTATTTCTTTTTCTTACAGCCTAAGTCTCACAAGATCCTTAACAAAATTTATGGCTGACATTTCAAAAACATCTAGTATGAAACTACCCCCAGTGCCATAAGCCTTACAATGGTAGTGTGTTATGTGCCATATCAGTGACATAGGGAAATATGGTCTGGAGAAAATCTTATTTTTGGTGGGTTGGTTGGTTGGTTGGTGGCAAAAATTTCTATATAGACAGCTTATTTTATTCAGAAAAAAAACACATAAAAGATTGCTACACAGACGTAGACAGGCACATTCTTAAATCCTTGTTCCTATTTCTATGTAGAGTGACTATTAAAGCTACATAAAAGGTCAGATATCTCCTCTAGCTCTATTTGCTACAAGTTTTATAATGTGTATATAAAATGAAGACCAGGTTTACTACTGCTTTTTGTCTCATCTTTGTAAGATAATGTCATGCTTGAACGTGCGGTAACATTTTAAATTTTTTTTTTCAAATTATTTTTTTCCTATTTTTGATTTAAGAACTGATTTAAATTGTTCTCATTTTTCCAGTTCCCACTTAATTTTAGTCTTCATATAAGTAATAAGAAAAGTCTGTAATGCTTGAATAGTTTACTAAGTAGGAGAGATAGTTTGGGCATATACTTATTTCCTAACAAAATAGCTACATTTAGAAAAATAAATTCCATTTGAAAAGAGCCCAGTGGCCTGAGTGCTCCTTTTTTTCAACAAAAAAGAAAGAACACTCCAAGGATCAGTTCACTAATTAAAACTGAAATCAGATCTTCAAATGAAAGATTGCTAGTAAAAGTTTTTGTATGAATTTTTTCCTTTTTGATATATACAGGGTGATACATATGGGGTAATTTCAGTGGTTGGTTGTATGATCTTCCCATGGGCACTTAAGAATTTACATGTAAGCTTCTTACTTGTCACAAAGGTATGTACCAAACAAGACCAGAAAATGAGTGCATAGAGGATTTAAGTGAAAAGGGAAATGTGAGTGAGTCAGTGAGGATTTCAGAAACCAAAAAAGTTGGGTTTTTTCTGGACAAGAAAAGAGCAGAAAAATAGGGAAAGACACTGGTGCCTTAGCTAACTATTTTGGTTTATAATCCATGTTTATATTAAGTTGGCAATCTTAGCTTGCCTTCACCTGTGACAATTTCTGAGTCCTGAAATTTCTGTAGGATTTCTGATTGTGAGTCCATGAACAGGATGGATGCAGAACCTGAGGTCTCCTCAGTGCAGTTTGCCACCACTGCACAGAAATTTACCAGAGTCTCCACTGCGCTATGGGACTAAATTACCTTCCATCCTGAGTAAGAGGGACTTGTTAAGCAGAGTATTGTGGGCAATTGCCTGAAAGGGAGTGAAAGTGTTGCAGAGATCACATTATTGACCTTATAGCTAGGTAGAGTCATGACTTCTGATGCTTTCCTCTACTAAAAAGAAGTGGAGTTATTTAAATTATTAACTTGCTATGTGTGGGCTAAACCAAAGGAAAGAAAAACATACTAAAAAGAGCAACACATTTTCTTTCGTTGTGAAATTTGTACACAGTAATTTCAGATCAAAAGCATTGTGGACTTTTGATATTCTCATCCTGCCCAACAAGGGCAAATGATGGGAAGGATGAGAATATTCATGACAATGACAAATATCAATTTAGAATGCCTCCTTTTTTCTTATTATCCCAAGGAAAAAAATTCAAAGATTTCCTGTAGTAGGCAGTATATTTGTATAAATGTTTTTCTTTCTGTTCTTTTGAATAGGAAAACATATGCAGAAGCTAAAACCACAGGGTATTGAGTGTGTAGGGACCCAGACTTCAAGAATGAAAAGTGTAAAGAAAAAATCTGTGTTAGGATTGAAGTGTCCACTAATCCAGTCAGAAATTTCTAAAGCTTTATTCCTCTATTGGCTAGAAACATGTTTCTATCTACCAGCCTACAACTCTTTCCACAAACATTATATATTTTCACTATTTTCTTTTCTTAGTCCTTGATCTTTTTTTTAAATATGCATGTAAAGAATACACATTTTTCTGTAATTACTGATTTTTTTTTTCTTTTGATCTTCTTGCCTATCTGAACAATGGTTTATTGCACACTTGAAGTCTGAATTAATTTTTCTTAAACAGATAGGATCATGTTTTGACTCTAAATACATGTGCTCAGTGGCTTGCATGACATGAATAATTTCTTGCTTCAGCTGGAAATATGTATTCTCATGCATTCAAGAATATTTGCTTTTCTGTTGTCATACCCTGTTAATGATTCAAAATCACCCTGTCTTCAGACAATAAGTCCTTTTTATCCTTTGATGTCTTCAGATGATGACCTTCAGGCCAATACCAGAAATTATACTTACTGTTCCTGAATTCTGTGACCAGCTATTTTACACTATTTTACTCCAATCTCTTCCTAATATTTCAGTCCTTAAGGTCATCTGAAAGACTACATAGAATTCTTAGGATTTCCTCCTAATTTGTTTTATTACCTATTTCCATTAGCAAATATTTAAAGGCCATTACTACAATTCTCCAGTAAAATTTAGTCCAGGATGCCTTTCTGTTGTAAAGTAAACCCATTGAGTTCTCTTTTCTTTCATGGTTTTACATAAACCAGATCAATATTCCCCTAAAAGAAAAATGAAGGCCTCGTTAACACAGCTAATGGAGCTTAAGGGTAGAGTCTATACACTTTAAAGAAGACAAAAAAGATGAGATTTGGTTATCAGAAGCGTACCAATACTTTGAGGCTTTACCATATCCACCACATCTTCAGCTGTCACTCCAAGGAAGCATGGATCTCCCATAGGTTCTATGCTATTGCAATCAGTTCCACGTGAATGTCTTGGATGCCCTATGGCATCCAGAAGAGAATGAGGCACTTGAGTTCCACCCCTACGCAAGTACACCTGGAATGGATTATTTGAGCTTCAAAACAGCTGCCACCCTCTATGTGATGTTTCACTGATTACATTTCCGATATACAAATCAATGAGCTTTCCTTCATTTAATTAACCTGCAAAATCACCCAACTTATTAGATAAAAATATCAAGTTGTTCTGGAATAGTCAATTTTGCATGAGTCCATTTTGTATTTTAATTTATTTTACTTGGGAATATATGCATTCAAATATTACTCATACTAAAACTAGGGCTAAAGCTTACAAGTTATTAAGGGCAGCTTGAGGAGACTTTAGCTCCTCACTCTCTAAACCTGCCTTACAGCCTCTTATTTGCCTTCTGTAACTAGAATTCCTGCTGCCAGAAAGTGTTTTCCAGGCAGAGGATGTGATCTGGACTTAATTAGAGATCATAAAGTAGGATGGCCAAAAGAGGCCTAAAGGCCATCTGTCACAGCCTTGTCGTTAGAAGTTTATAGGAAAGAGAGTGGCAGATCATGGAATTTTTTTTTTCCGTGGATTTCATTTTTGTATTTAAATTAATCTCTGAAATAATGCAAAAGACAATTAATTTCCATATTCAAAAGAATATCTGATTATTATGCTCTATCTCACTATATTTTTTACAGATATGGTTATACCTGACCCATCTATTACGTTTAGTGTAATTTGACCTCAATTTAAACACATGTATTTAACTGAAAATCCTTTGAAGTCATCCAATACACTTAGAAATATACCAAAATAATAAAAGTTCTCTTACCATATTCTGCTTTCCTACCAGAAAATAGCTTATATTTCATTCTTATTTCTGTCTCAAATCATATTCTCCAAGATTACAACACTCTGCTTGTGACATTGAAGGAAATAAGCGTCTCCTTCTGCACTTTCTCATGAAAGACATTTCTTTAAAAGCTCTAGATACATTAATGAGGGCATTTGCTCCAGTACTTCATATGCTGTATGCCTAGATCATAGATAGCAATTAAGATTTCAATTTGTTCCATTAATTTGGGGTAGTTTCTCATATAAGTTCTTAATAATCAGGCTTAATATTATAACATAATAGAAACTTTTGCTGTATTTCATGACAGCAATGAATTAAGTGTTTTCAGTCAAGGGTACTCTGCTGTGAAACAGGTTAGAGAAGAGAAAACATTAAGGCAAAGGGCATCTTATCTTCATGCTGCAAAATTCTTTTTCCATACCAATCTCATTTTCATTAAAGTCAATGTACTTTGCCACAGTGTATAATTATAACACAGGAATTTTTACACCAACATGTACACAAAACTTTCTTGTTTGGTGTCCTATCTGTGATATGCATCATGCCAGGCATGCTGCAGAAAAATGCAAATGATTCACAGCCTGAATAATTAAGTTACAGCAAACACTTCTTAGATTCTGCCAGTAAAATTAACCAGAAAAATATAGCAATCAGTCAAAATGTAAAAGTTTATCGCTCTGAAGATTATGTAGCATTTTACTGGAACATTTCCTTAGAGGCTGGCTTCAAATTCTGACTGGTTTTCCATCCACTTGCTCAAATGAATGTTTGGCATTGAAACTGAGTAGATGTGTGACAACATGCTGAAGTGTTGGAGAGACCGAAATTTCAGTATCTCCTAGCTTTGTTACAGAAGACTGAGAAATTCTTGGACTTTACTCCTAACTAACTGGAAGGGGGGGTGGGGGAAAGTTCTATAAAACTTAATTTCTTTATTGCAAACAACTCTGTCCAAAAGTATGAGGGTTTATCTATTTCCCTTTCTAATATAACAGGGTAAGCTTTGTGATTATCTATATAAATGTTCAATTAGCCTTAATGATATTTTATGGTGATTAGATTCACAGGCTGAAAATTATTATTGTTAGTGATACTCATGGGGAAAAATACGGAGAAAATCAATTCTAACTTTGTATGCACAGTGAAGGACTCTGAACTAGCTTGTACTACAGAGGAAAGATATTTCAGAGTTATACATTATTCTATGAAAATAGAGTAATCATCTTAATGTTCAGAAGCAGTCAAACAAGCAAATTGAGTATTACAATTTATTAGGTAAGGAATGGAGAACTAATCAGAAAACACTGTTTTGGCACTGTAGAATACACAATGTGCCTGGAACAGGAATATTTGGCTAAAATAAACCAAATCACCTAATCAAAAAACCCCAACAAAACAAAGCAAAACAAAAACTTGGAAAAAATAGAGGGAAGGGTAACATGATAACCTCAAGTAGAAGAGCAATAACTTAAAATCATGCCATTTTTGTCATCCTAAGAAAAACTTAAATAATTTTTAACACAATAAAGATTGATCAAACCACAAATGTCCAAGAAAGTTGGTACAGGTTTGTTGGTGTTTTTTGGCTTGGGTTTTGTTGGTTGGTTGGTTGGTTGGTTGTTTTTTGGGCTTTTAATTTGATTTTTTTCAGTGTCTCAGAATGCAAAAAACAGGACACAGCAGATGAAACAGTCAGGTGTCAATCTGAAAAACACTCTTACACATAAAGCACAGTTAAATGATGGAACTGACTTCAATAAGACGTTGTGCATGAAAAATTGTATATAAGATCAAGAGCAATTATAAAAATTCATGGAAGAGCTACCAAGAGTTAATAAACACAGTTCAGCTACTCATATCAGTCTCACACAGACCACCCAGTAGAGTCCAGAAAAGTAAAACACAAAAATATTGCAGAACACTTACTATGTTCTGATATTCTTTATAAAATGTTTTTTTAGTAATTCTTGCTGGTAGAATTAGTCTGATCAGCATATGTGAGGATGTTATGTTATTGCAGGAGGAAGAGGATGAGAAGGAAATAGTTTTACAAATATTATGTAATGATTGTATGTAATGCTATTTCTTTTACTTAAAATGATTATATAATAACTATAACAATACTATTGATCATGATACTAAACTAGGAGGTGCTGTTGATTTTCTCAGGGAATAACAGGCTCTGCAGCATGTTCTAGTATGTTGGAACACTGGGCAGCTATCAGTGACATGACATGACAATGCCCGAATGCTGGATTCTACACCCGGAGAAATACCAGGAACAAATATAAAATGGGAGCAGAGTGGCTGGAGAGCAGATCCACAGAAAGTGATTTGGGGATGCTGGTCTAAAGCAGGCTCAGTGTGAGCCAGCAGTGTGCCCCCGGCAGCCAAGAGGACAGATCACATCCTTGGGAGCATCAAACACAGCATAACCAGCTGGGCAAAAGAGTTGAGCATTGGTGTGGTCTCACCTGGAGTACTGTGTGGGCCCCACAGTTTAAGAAGGATATGAGGGTCCATGTATCCAGAAGAAGAAACAGACCTAAAGAAAGAGAAAGAGCTTGAAGGAATGTCCTATGAGGAGTGGGTGAGGACTTCAGGTTTGTCTACTTTGGAGAAAAGGAGGCTGAGGGGTGACCTCATTGCTCTTTACAGCTTCCTGAGGAGAAAGAGTGGAGTGGGAGATGCTGAGCTCCTCTACCAGGGATCCAGTGACAGGGTGCATGGATATGGTTCAAAGCACATCAGGAGATGTTTAGACCAGACTTTTGGAAGCATTTCTTTACCAAAAGCATGGTCAAAGACTGAAACAGGTTTCCTAGAGAGTTGGTTGATGCTCCAAGCCAGTCAAATGTTTAGGAGGAATTTGGACAACGCACTTAACATTCTCTAACATTTGGTCAGCCCTGAAGTGGTCAGGCAGTTGGTCTAGATGATCATTGGAGGTTCCTTCCAACTGGAACTATTGTGCTCTACTCTATTCTACTTTATTCTATTCTATTCACCTCTGATCACACAGCTGCTAAAGTTGTGGTCATACTTAAACCATGAGTTCTCCAACATGCACCTCCATAAAATTATTATAGGTTAAAAATAGTATATTCATCTTCTTAAATGGCATATAGGACACATTCATTTTAAGTTCTTTCAAGGCCTTGTCTTTCTCAGATTAATGTGCATAGCTTTAAAGGCTTGTATTGAAAGTCTGGGGACTTATTTACTGATTTATAGAAAACAATAATGAAGTAATTCACAAACAGGAATATATAGTGCACAATTTCAGCTTTTAAAAAGACTGTTTTCCCTCACCTCACTTCCTTCTAGCCCCTCAAAATTGTCAATATATGCCAGTCAATGTTGTCCATACTTTTTTTTACATATTCACATCTGTTAAATTTTGTCTAAATTTGACTTAAGAACAGAGAGGGCAAGTAACAGCAACTGTACAAATCAAGTCAAAAGCCTCTATTTCTAAAGGAATGAAATAAAAAGAGCCACCCATGACTAAGACAGGCTAATGATGATGTGTCCAGGCAGGTGAATCATGGAGATATATGTTCAGTGTTGGAGGTTAGGGAGAAGGAGCAGGAAATGTGACTGATTCCCAGCCAAAGCATTCACAAGGAGTATCCAGGCATTGCAAGCAAACTCATGTGCTCATCCTCTGCCTTCTGCTACTGATTAATGTTACTAATCCCTCAGAGATAAGTAGCTGCAGAGGTGAAAGCCCAGTCCCAAAATGAGTCTATGCAATTTAATTGCACAAGACAAACCTGAAGCTGGCCTTGCCTACTCATGTCAGAGTTTGTCCCTTCAGCCTTGATGCTCACTGTGTGCTTCAGACAACATTTGCTTTCAAAGCTAACTCACTCCATGAGACAGATGGACTGAGGGTAAAACTGACTCAAAATTTTAGCCTCCAGGTATACTGTTTCCAGCCAGTGAAAGACTTTTTAATCACCCTAAAACTGTAAAGCCAAAACCAGAAGGTGGTATTTCTAGAATGAAAAGAGAGAAAAATATCAGATCAGACACTGATGATTAAAAATTAGAAAATAGACCAGAAATACCAATAATCTGAAGTAATTATTTATGGTACCTGCAGCAGTCTGTCTATGACCGAGGCAATTTAACTGAGGAGAATTCTCCAAAAATAAAAGTTGGTTTTTCCTCTGACTTTTTAAAGACCCTCATGTCTGTAGCATAATTGACATGCAATAGCATGTGTTTTCAAGTGATTGCTTAAGTTTATAAGCTTAATTTTTCACTGATTTCCTCAATAATCTTAGTTATTTTGTTCTATAGAGAAAATATATGGAGAAAAAAAGTGCAAATATTACAGGACAAAAGCTAATGCAGTTTTTAATAGTTGTAGTAAATGTGCTTGCAAACCACTTGGCAATGTAAAACTTGCAGTGAATTGTTTATCATAAATACCTGTAATGCTATTACAATAAACCCTCTTTTCAATGTCTTGTAGCATTTCCATGATAAACCAGCTGGGGTGAGTGAATTAAGCAACACCAGAAGGAATTTCTATCAGAGCCAATGATAGCACTCATGAACTTACTGCTCTGTACTGAGGCTGTTAGGCTATAAATTTAAACTATGCTGTATGTTACCTCTTTAGACACCAAGCACTTTCCAAGTGAAATTTGAAAATAATTCCATTTAATAATTTTACCTCAATCTTACTCTTTTTTTATTCTAAAGGTATGTCACTTTTGCAATCAGAAAAGTGATTAGTAACCAATCTCGAGTCTTGATAGCAGCAAAGCTGTCCTGATTCAAGGAAGTGTGCATGTATGAGGTCCTGAGGCATGCACATTTTTTCAATTCTTCAGCTGGCAAGATAAAGGCAACTTTAATATGCTTTCATGTGTCACAGCTACCTCCTTTGAGAGGAGATTAATGAGAGAGGTCAGGTACAGTTCATTAGGGAACAGTTTCTTTAATAGAGAAAAAAATATTAGAATAACTTGTAAATCGGGCGCAATGAAATGTCCCTCAGCAAAACCGTGGTGCGTCTTGTCTCCACTTGGCAAACTGCCTTCCCTTCCAAAATAGCTAACTTCTTATCCCTGTGTCATCCCTCAGCCAGGCTCAGGCAATATCTGGGAGAGTGTTTCCTTTACAAGCCAAACCTGCATCAAGGAACTCATGGAGAGTTGTGCTTGAGACAGTGCTTGAACCCACTGGTATTGTTTAATTAACTTGAACAGACATCATACAAGTCCTGGATAGGCAGATAGATTATCACTAGTTCCTCTGATGGTATTCCCCTGGCACTAGTTAACCATGGCTTTTGGGTATCCAGACCCGCATCAGCACAGGCAGGAGAAAGCAAGACACTTGGAACCAGGGGTACAGAGCAGATAAAATTTGTTAGCAGAGCAGTGAGCAGATGGGTGAACACACTTGCAAGGGATATGGTAGAGTTTGGGCAGTGTTGTCAAAATAGAACCGAACTGCTCTGAGATGTGATACAAATCTGGTAAATCATTGCTTTTCAGTGGAAAAGTGTTTAGAAGGGAATTTTCTGGCCAGCTTTGTCTCTGAACCAGATCTCACAGCTCTTCTGCTTTTCTGCATCTCTGCAGCAGCAAAGAGACAGAGCGCTGCCACTGCCCCGCTGAACGGACTGTTGCCTTGTTCCACTACCTAGTCCATACTACCTTTCTTAATGACAGAGAAGAAAGGAGAAAGCCACATTTGGTCCATGACTTATGAAGAACCGTGGACATGTAGCAGCCCCTGCTGCACCAGAAGGAAGTTAGAGCAGCACAAAAGCTCTCAAATGTCTTCTGAGCTGGGAAGCACTGAGCCCTCCTGCCCTTGTTGTGAGCTGCTTCTCATGAAACTCAAGGAGGACCGAAGAGAGTGATGTTCTTTCCTCAAGTTCTGTCGAACATTTTTGAAAAACATGTTTCAAGAACTTCCAAATACTATATGCTAGAAACTCACTATTTCTTCATTATTATTAAACATTAACATGTATTTTTACTCTTACTGATCTTATGTGAGCTTTGCTTAAATAGGTCAAGGCTGCTTTACATAGGAAGTGATAAACAAATGTGTGTGTGTTTCTTACTCCTACATAATAAATCTATGAATTATCTTCTGTTTTCTTTTGGAGAAGGTATTTCCTGTTTGATCTGTCTCTTGTTTCCTTGTTATATGTATATATATCCTGTGTTCTTATTACAAATTACTTACTTGGAATTCCATATTCTCCAAAAGAAATATTTTTTTATATCTTGAGGCTTAATTTAATGAAAAATATGAATTAGGTAATACGAAAAAAATGATTTTTGACCTTATAAAGACCTGTGCAACACTAGTCTTCTCGAATCCAATTAATATGCAACCACAATAATTTGCTGAACGTATCAGCTGCAGTGGAAAATTTTTGAGTTAACGAGCGCATGGATTAAAGCTGATGTTCTGACGTGTAAACAAGAACTCTTTTACCAGAAATTTCAAATTAAGAAGCACAATTTCTTAGACATCAAATCCACTCCTGAAAAATATGAACTGAGATCCATGGAAACACCTGGATATGCATATATGCTTTTAGGGATCAACAGATTTCACCTGTTGGAAGCATTTACAGCAAATCTTTAAGAGAGTAGAAGTGCCCTAAAATGGTATAGAAATCACATTAACGTTTGAAGAAAGGTAACCTTAACCTCTTAGTTCTACATGCAAGCCAAGAAATATTCTACAAAGTAAGACAAAGTGACACTTATAATGGAATATTGACTTCCTCGAATTTAGGCCACTAATTTTCCTCTGCAAATTTAGTACAAATACCTTTATTTCTATGTTTTGGGAATGTAAGAATTTTGTTGCATATTACCTGTATCTACCTACTGGCTCGTGTACAGCACATTATTAAATAGAGAAAAGTGAGTAACTGCAACTAATATGCAAAGCCATAACATAATGTCATGATTTTATTTTTTAAATCACTAAGGAAAGTTACTGCTTAACAAAATTGCAACAGCTTGTCGTAACTAAACTTATATAATAAACCAGAAATTTAAATAATAAAACAAAATTTAAAAGTTTCCATACTTCTAGAGGCAATCAGCTGTAAAAGTGTGTGTAATAAAATAATTTTAAGATTTTTAAGATTTTTAAGATAAAAATAACATAAAACCCCAAATTAAAGTAAAACATTAAATGAAATGTTGAAATATTCTTAGATTAAAACATTGAAGATGTAACAGAAAATATAATGTACATTAAAAAACAAGTATATTTCTAAGATATGCATTTCAACAAAAGTGAAAACTTTATTTTGGAAAATCCTAGTAAGACAAAGCATTCCTGACATCAGAATTCTGCTCTGGGAAAAGCAAAAGGCCTAGGTCTTGAAGACAGCTGAACACCTTCCACCAAAGAAATGAGATACTCACTTGTAGAAAATCCTTCCATGCACAGAGCTCCAGAATACACTCCAGCTTTCTCTTTCCATTAGCTCAAGGCAAATCTGCCAGACCCTGCTAAGAGATTGATCAAGCATGCACAAGGGAGATTTCTCTTTTTTTTTCATCTGTGCCAGTTTTGCATTGCTAAATTCTTGAAGTAAATAGTATAATGACTACCGGGACCTTACAAAATTCCTAGAAATTCAGACCATGCAGCTACAGATTTATGCTTTAAAATTTGTTTTTCATTCCCTAACTTCTTTAACTACTGTATGTTACTGAACTAGAATACATATAGCAAGCTGGTTGGACAGTAACCCAAATTAAATAAACTTTTAACGCCTGTGTTTCTGTGTGTGATTTTTCTCTTTAAAGTAATGATAATAATGATAACAGTCTTTTGGAATTAAAAAAAATCTGTTGTACTATGTTTATCCCACTGTAAATACTAATTTTTATTTTCTTCTCCCTTTGCAGCAAATATAGATGTTAAAGGAAAATGGATTCCTATTTAAAAAAAGATATCTGTGTGATAGAGGAAGAACAGTATTTCATATTGCATTGTATCTCGTATTTTACTTTTCTTCACATTATTCACTTTATTATTTCATTGCTTAAAATAATGACAATTCTGCTACATATCAAAACACAGGGGTGATATAACCTGCATACAATGAGACACGAAAACAAATTAAATAAGATAATTTAGTAATAGTACTGTATTCTTTAGAATTACTTTGCCACAAGATAGTAGATTAAATTATTCTGACGACAATACAAACTAGAGTGAAAGTAAAGAGTAGAGATGAATAATAGTCTTCCATATCTTTTTTACGAGCTTTCTGGGAAAGAATGAATGTAATTTGGCAAGCAAAATTGCTTTGGCAATACACAGGAAAATGAGGAGAAAATAAGACTTTATGTTCTGCTTTACAAACAGCGACTAACAAGTAGATGAATATTAAGTGATTTTGTTACAAATACTAAAATTATTGCATGATGGTTTTGCTAACTCAGAGGAAGGGAATTACCCTCCATGTAAGATACCTAGCTTTAAACATTAGCACCAAGCTTCACCGAGGGCAAAACACAATGACTGCAGACTGAGATTACCGAAATCAATTCAGATTCACTTCAGTATCGAGATTCAGAGTTAGACGCAGGACTCCCCAGCTGTAACCAAAAGTAGGTAGCACATGTTTTCAGAGCAATTAAGCAGGTCAGTGAAGAGACAGTATAGTTTCTAAGTTGTAGAATTAAAAAGTAAAAACACGGAACACAGATCAGGGAAATGGTGGTGAACAACTGAAATATTCACGTCAAGAAATACAGGTAAGACCTGATCTCCTTTGGATCACTTCACTGAGCAGAAACCCACCGGTCATAGTCTTGATGATTTCCAACCGTCTTATAGGCTGGTCAGAATTCTCACATGCCAAGTAATAGGAAGATGGGGTGAAAGGTCTAATGACGAGCTGACCTTGGAAGCAACTTCAAAAGCAAGGAGCATGAGAGGACCATTATTTAATGACCATAAAGTGTACATTTTGGTATCTGGTATGCTTCAGCAAGTCCCACTAGTTGTGTTCCTGGGAATAGAAAATCTGTTCCAGAGCCCTCAGTCACTGCTGTCTGTTCATCAAGGGCTGTGAATCTCATCAAGGCTGTAACGGCACTCAAAACCTAAAAGCAAATATTGCTTCCAAGAGACCCAAAGTGCTTATCATCTCTGTCCCATCCTAAAATTTTGTCACAGTTAAGGACTGGTACTCCTGAATTTAGTCCCACCGCTGCAAATCTTCCAACCATGTTCTGTTTGCTTGCTCCCCCTCTCCTCTTCACCCTCCCCTGCAGCTGGAGAGGAGAATTGGAATCACAAAACATAAAGATCACAGGTTGAGATAAGAACAATTTATTTGAAACAGCAATGAGATAAGAAAATTAACAGTAACAGCAAAAATACTGATGACAGAGGGTACAAAAAAGGAACAATCCAGATGGAACCCCACCAGCGACAGACAATATCTGACCCAAGCGCTCCCTCCACCACTCTGTGCTGACCCAGAAGCCAGCCCTTCCCTCAGCCTTGGAAAATGACGTGATGTGGTATTGAATAACCTCCAGGCCCTGGCCTTCCCAGCTCCTGAGTACTGCAAAAATTAACCATCCTGGCCAGAATCAGGACAACTGGAAGCAGCAGGAAGGAATCTCTCTGGGAACCACTCAAACCCAGTGAAAGAAATACATTTACAAGAGGGAAGCAGGACTTTCTTCAACAGACTCACAAGGTCTAAGAGCAGCACAGCTAAAGAGAGTGATTAATCCTTCCTCTCATCCCGTCTTCCTCATGCCAGTAAGGCATCACACACATGCAAGCAATGCTTTCAACCTTAAAGGTGCTGGTTCATATCAGGTGCTCTGCTATCAATGATTGAATGTTTAATAATTTAATTTGCTGTAATAAATGTGATAAGAAAAACAGTTTTAAACAGAAGGAAAAATTCTCTATATTATGTATTTTTTTAAAAAAAAGGAATTTTAGTTTACTATTTACAGTTCTAAAACAACATAACTTCATTTCCTGAGTCTTTTCCTTCTGCATTTCTTCCTGACTGTTTTCAAGCTGTTCCTTAACTAATTGTACAGCTTCACAGCTGTTTTCAAATCTATATCCCTAGTTTTCATCAGTTCATGTTCTGATTCTTAAATTTGCTCTTTTCTGGTTATTTTATGTCTCAACCTTCAATAAATTATGGAAACCATATACAGCACACCTTTTTCTATTGTTATGTTCTCTCACAAGCAAAGTGCCAACATCAAGTTAATTTCATTAAAAAGTGCATTTCTTTTATTTAATACCAGGGTCACAAAATACACCCTTCAAATATCTTCATATCAGATTACAGACAGACATTCATTTTCTTTTTAAAATTACATCAACATTAAGTTTAGAGCAATAGCACATTGCTTCCTAAGAGTCAATCAAGATAACTCTGGAGTTTATGAAGCAAATGATGGCTGCTGAGCTCTTTTAAATGCCAAGGACTTCTCTCAGAATCTCTGATTTTAGTCAGTAGTGAGTGACATGACATTAATTGGCACTATGAGAATCAGAAGTAATAATTAATACCTTGCATTTATATTTTGATTTGTAATTTGCTGTGAAATCTTGAAAAGAAAAAAAACCTAGCATAAAATAATCTAACTATATATAGAAACTTACATTTATCTGTGATTAAACTGTGCAGTGTGTGAACTGTATAATTTAATCTGAAAAGAGAATTTGTTGCATCTGAGGAGAAAGTGTTCTGGTTCATTCCAAAGCTGTGTAATTTGCTTTCAAAAATATTTCCTATGGGGCCCAATGCTACAGAGTTATGTACTTACAGAAGTATTTTATTATTTATCTGTACTCTAAAGATATACTGGCAATATATGTATCTTTATCAAACGAGTCTAAGAGCTTCGGCCACAAAATATGGCCATCTGAAGTGAGAAATCCATCAAAATGCTACTAGAACTCCAAAGTAAATGGAGCTGATGTGATGACTGCACCTCAGGTCAGTCAGCTGAAATTAATGCATGTGATTAGGTTTTAAATGCTAGTCTTTTTAGTCTATATATTTTCTAATAAATGATATAAAGAAATTACCTAAAACAAATGACCAAGTATCTCTACAAATAATTTCTTTTGTATATGACAACACTGTGTAGAAGAGTGGACAACAATTACATTAGGGGCTATGTGAGGACATTTTGTGGGAAATGACATCTGTAATGGATATTCCCCCCAGCTGTCTGCACACAGTCATTCTGGAAAATACCAGTATGTCAGAAACCATGTAACCAGTAGAGGACATGGGGGAGCCAGGAAATAAGATCTCGCAGTCTCATCAAACACAGCTGGGCTAAAGTTTGGTAAAACTCTCAAGTAAATCACTGATGCCTGAAATATTCTCTATATTGTGTAATGTCTATCAGAGAGCACACAGAATATTTTCTCCAGCTGGCAGCAAGAATCAATCTACCAGGAGCCAATGCTGTTTTTTTTCCTAAAATGAGGGGCCTGGAAGGGTGTCACTATGCACATATACTCGAGGGCTCACAATGCCTCTTGTATGAATTCATGCAAGCCACTAGCCTCTGAAGCCTTTTTCTTTCTTTTCCCTGAGACCTATCTCCATCTTCTCCCCAGCCAGAGATTGAATGCAGCCTGACAGAAATGCAGCATTTCAAAATCTCTGTACATACCAAGCAGATTTTAATTTTAATTTTCTGTCTTATAAACTATGAGACAAGAAATAGAAACAGAAATAGATAGAATTTTCTGTAATAGGACAAAGTCATACCATGTTCTTACATTTATTGAAGGAAATCACTCTCCGACTGCTCGACAATAAACTGCATGACTAGAATTTCCTGATCTAATAGGACTGAAATGGACACAGTGCCTTTTCCATATGCAAATATGTATAAACCATTACCATATGCTTCTACAGAATGTAATAAGGGAAATAGCTAGTGACGGACAGCTTCCATAACCAGAAACAGTTATATCAACTTATTCCTGGAAGTTCCCACTTCAGGACAGAACAGAGGAAAATAATTTAAGGAATAGGCCGAGTTTATACTTTCTAGTGATTAGGGCACTAGCTGGAAGAAACCTGGCTTCCAAGCACTGCTCCAAAAAGTACTTGTAAATTTATTTACAAGAACTTGTAAAACTTTACGTTTCAGTGGGCAAATACAGAAGCAGTCCTGGGATCAGAATCTGGAAATGTAGCACAGCTATATCAGAAGAAACAGAGGCACACAGGGTATCTAACAGCAAGGCTGTGCAATTAAAAGAACAAATAAAAATCACATAATCACAGAATGTGCTGATTTCAAGAGACCAATAAGGATCATAGAGTCTGGCTCCTGGCCCTGCATAGGATACCCCAAGAATTGCGGCATATGTCAGAGAGCATTGTCCAAATGCTTCTTGAACTCTCTCAGGCTGGTGCTGCGACCACTTCCCCGGGGAGCCTGTTCCAGTGCCCAAACACCCTCTGGGTGAAAAACCTTTTCTTGATATCCAGCCTAAACCTCCCCAACACAGCTACAAGCCATTTCCTCGGGTCACTGGTCACTGTATACCACAGAGATCACTGCCTGCCCCTCCTCTTCCCCTCACAAGGAAGTTGTAACTGTGATGAGGTCTCTCCTCAGCCTCCTCTTCTCAAGGCTGAACAGACCATATGACCTCAGCTGCTCCTCATATGGCTTCCCATCACAGACCTTCACCATCTTCACTGCCCTCCCTTGGGCACTCTCTAACAGTTTAATATCTTTCTTATGTTGTGCCACCCAAACAGACCCCAGCACTCGAGGCAAGGCCGCCCCAGTGCAGAGCAGAGCAGGACAATCCCCTCCCTTGCCCGGCTGGTGATGCTGTGCCTGATGCACCCTAGGACAGGGTTGGCCCTCCTGGCTGCCGGGGCACTGCTGACTCGTGTTCAACTTGCCATCCACCAGAACCCCCAGGTCTCTTTCACAGCTGCTCTCCAGCATCTCATTCCCCAGCCTGTACACCTGTGTTGGTCTTGAACATTTGATGGAAAATTCAGTCTAACTTGTCTCTTCTCAGACCAGCACTTGAACTACATACTCAAGGCCACCAGTTCATGTAGGTTGCATCTTCCAGTAAGGTATGGGGACTTACACAGAAGAACTCCCACTTCATCAGTGCAGGTCAGGCACAGCAGGGAGAGAGGCTGAGAGATATTTGCCTGCAGTACCGCCCTGTGCTTTCTTAAGAACACAGTGCTCCTGGAGATTGTTACTGTCAAACCATTCTTTTATTATTTATTTATTTGTTTTTGTTTGTAAGCTTTGCTATCTTAGTTTTGCCTAAATTTGGATGCCTGATTCTTTTTGACTCTAGCCCTAAGTGCTTTATTGGATCATGAGATAGCTTTCACAAAAATTAAATGGATTTATGCTGCTTGAATTAATGATAAACTGAAGGTTTTTAAACCTTCAGAAGCCAATTTTCACTCACTATAACTGACTAGTGAAATTTGATTTCTCTAAGCATTTTAGAAAATTTCCTGAAATTGGACTAATAGTGGGTAAAAAAGGTAAAGAAGAGTTTCAGTTCAGTTTGGATAATAAAAAAACAGGTTGGGTCCTCTCTGACAGAATTAAAATAGATTGTAAGAATAAATGCAGCAAAGTGGTGAGCTCCATCTCTGAGTATCATAAAGAAATACATATTTCCTATGGACATGGAGTCTTTTAATTGGTGAATGTACTTCACCCCACAAGAAGTTCCTGGCAATGCAAATCTAGATAATGAGAGACAGTCAAGGGAGGTAAAAAAAGAAAAAGAGAAAGAAAAATTCCCAAACACTTTTTGAGGCAAAATTTGTGTAGATTTGAGTTTGAAGAAATGGCTGTATATGAAGAAAGGGCTTCTTTGTCAGCTGCGGACTGTGTCCTTAATGAAGACTCTCCTACCCATTTAAAATTATCTTGTAGCCCAGAAATGTACTGTACTGCTGCATTTCTGTTGCTTAAACTTCACTAAAGGACAGTGCAGAATCACAAAAATGTCTGTGTAGGAAATGACCCCTGGAGAGCATTTTGTTCTACCCTGTACTGAAAGCAAATTTAGCTCAGGATGTTCAGGTCCCTGGGACTATGAGCTATTGCCATTAATATGGGTGCAACTATTAAGTGCAGTGTGAATTGTGTTAAAGAGCAAGGAAAAAAAAGCATTGCTTTGCAGATGCACCATTGCTAACATATGTAGCCTACTGAGTTATTAAAGACCAACTGCTATTAAAAAGACCAAAAACTTCTACACAGTTTGTCCTCTGCAGTTGTTTTCAGTCACAGCTGGACAAAAATTTAAAGCTTTGATTTTCTGAAAAAAAAATTACCTTCATGAGATATATTTGAGCATAAATTAGGTATGTATGCAAATTGTATGTATTATCCCTGAGAGCAAATCCTTGCATTTTTTCATGTGCATACAAAGTGGAATTAATTTTTGACATACTCTTTCTAAGCATATTTATAAGAATTTTTTTCTTTCACTTTACAAGTAATATAGGAAAATAAAATAATCTGAAAAAAACATTGGAAGACTATGAAGAAAAGCAGTAAATTTTATAGGTTGGAGTTTATAATGAGTATTTTACAGGAAAGCTATAGGAAAAGTATGAAAATATAGCTGTGCTTGCAAAACACAAATGTTCACTATTTGATTGTTGAGCAGAAAGTTAATGTACTTTGTGTCACAGTAAAATTCAAACTGCTTGTTCCTGGAGGGCAGAAAAGCAACGGAAAAATCTTCATTTTAATGCAGCTCTTATCAGAACAGTAGTATGTTCCCTTAAAATCACAAAACTTAAAGACTAATAAACTTTATAATAAGTCTTGTTTTCATCTCAGTAGGTTAACCCAGTCTTTTAAAAACAGTATTAGTTATAATAGACTACAATCTACTAAGGACGTCATCTTTTTTAAGACCCAACTCTCAGGCGAAGTGAGGTGACATCAAAACCCTGAAACATGACATGGCCTTATCCTAAAATCTCTATCAATTACATTGGTAAAAACACTGAAATGTGACCAGCTAATTCACTACATGGAAAAAATTGCTTCTGAATTCAGTTGGAAAATGGTCACGATAGCACAGAAGTAGAAATTGTATTTCTGTTACAACAAAAATTAACATAAATTTAAGAAACTGTTGTTACAGTATGTATATAGAAATGAATATACAGAAGGAATGTTGTAATCTAATTTTCAAAACAACTTTAACATTGCTTCCATCCATATGCAAAAAACCTTGGGTGTTTTCTGACAGATTTTTCAGCTCTGACTTGCTAGTAATAATGGTGTAATTCCTAAAACAACCATAGCCTTTTTCTGTGAAATTTCAGTTAAAAAGTAGTATGTAGTCCTAGAAAATTAAATTTCAGAAAAGTGCCCATTTCAGCTCAGAAAATATCTTCCATCCCCTCTAGACAACTGTTAAAGCCATCCAGTTGATGAGGAGCTATAATCAAATGTGGAAGCACTTTGTATAAGATTTCACAGGTTGGGGTGGGGGGAGTTAGGAAAAAAGAAAAGGAACAAATATTAAGGAGTAATGCCTTTGAGTTTAGCCAGTCAAGACAGAAACTATTCAGGACTTCAACCCACTTTTAAAAATTTCACCTTCTCTGTTATTCCCAAACTTTTTCCAGCAAACTGATCTTAGAGTCAGGAACGAATTTTAATAACTCTAACCTATCATTGTGGGAGTGAAATTACTCAGCTGGTTTTGAATTTTGGTAGTAAGCCACCATAAACCTTTCTTAATTATCTCAGTAAGGGAGATTTATCTTTTCCATCATAGAAGTGGCACCAAATATCAAAAAATGTTTCTGAGCTATAGAGATTTTGAGCTTCTGAGAGCAAGAATCTCTCTTTGAGCAACTGGAATTTTAAAGAAACTAGTGGTAATTTAATAATTTCCTTCATTATCAGGCTGTCAATATGTGAAAAGAGGCATGTTTCCCTATTTATCCATTTTCAAAAAGCATATCTCATCATACAGTTATAATGCATATTTCAATTGGTTTAAAGAATTCTTGAAAGGGAAAAGAAAAAGAAAAAACCTCTAAACAGACATGTTCTTTTGTAAGATGACAACGAAACACAAATAAAAATGAGTCCTTGATGTGCTCCACAGACATGAACAGCATTATAGTACAAGAATTAATGTCACAGAACAGCTGTCAAACAAACAGTTTATGGCAGCCAGGAAGCTCTGAAACCTGCTGATATGAGCAAGACTGAAGAAAAGGGCACAGAGAACACACGGTGTGCTTCGTGTTCAGTGTCCTTTAGGTTTACTCTGTCTGCCCAGCAAAACTCCTCAGCTACAAGATCGCTGTCCTAAACTGTCCTAACAGAACTGAACATTTCAGTTCAGGAGTTCCTTATTTCCAGAGGATGCACTCTTGGAGGAAAATACAGAATCTGATCCATGTCAGTGCTCTGGCCACAGTGGAGGGGCCTGTAGGTCATGTCTACACAAAACTGGGATAATAGGGTCACATGCAGGTTACCTTTCATAGATGTATGCCCTGGAGACTCCCTTCAGCTTCCTTTACAGTCATCAGTCTCAAATATAAAACATTCCTTAGACCATTTCTCTGCCCTTTTAGTAGTAAACCTACCTTAAACATGCTGAAATATTAAGATTTTTAGGGTGAGTTTCTTGGTTGCTTGTTGGGTTTTTTTGTTAGTGTGTTTGTTTTGTTACTTCTAAACTGTAATTTCAGAAGCATGTTGCCTTCTTTTTAATCTTCAGACCACTCTTTTTTTCAGAGGTACTCTTTCTGTAAAATGGTTGCTTAGTTTTCCCAGATTTTAACACTGAAAATTATTTCACCACCCACCAATTCCTTTTGTATACTCTCATACTCTCTGTCTATAAAGCATCCCTGTTGACAATATCTACTGTGCTAGAAATTGTTAGAAAGCTGCTTAGCATAAAATGACTTTCCTGTTTCACTTTAGCTTTTGTCTCTCCCTGCCTCCAACTCTCTCCACATGGCCAATCTAGTTGTTCAGCCTTGTCAAAGGCCAGGCTATGAGTACTGCTGGGTATACTTTTTATTGCATATCTGTTTTCTAGCTACCACAATGAGGCTTTTTATCTTGAATTGATCTTCCATTGCAGTGTAATGGTGAGGGGCGATGACAGAAGAATTCTGCAGCTGGTATCTTATTCAAAAGAAGCCAAAATAATGTCTTCAGGGCTCTATGACAATTTGAAGAACAATGAACATCATAACCAGAGATTACAGCCTGCAGATGTCCAACCTGAACAGATGGAATCCAGCAATGCATTATCTTGAAGCAAAAGCTTAGCATCAAAAAAAAATAAAAAGCCAAAATCATTGTTATGGTGGCTTTTGTTAGTTGTTCCTTCACATTTGTAGAGTTAAAACAAATTGTTAAGAATAATCTTTAATCAACAGCCATGCCAATATAAGACATTCTATATATGAGAAATAAAAGTACCAGTGAGGATCTATTTGAAGTTTGGCAAAAAGCATAGCCAGAGTTCTTCATTTTTTGCTTCAGTAAATCCATTCTCCATCCAGAATCTATTTCCATCTTTCTTTCTGCATTTGCCTTCAGTAATTTTGGCTCATTTAGGAGATACTATGGAAACTTGTCCTTCAAATTTATTGCAAATATGAAATAAATTAGCCACTGTAAAATCATAAGAACACTACTGGATAGGCTAAACAGTAATGTGTTTCAAGCTGAGCAAGCAGATGGCCCTATTTTCATTCTTACTCATTTATTTTAAAGTATTTTGTTCAATATTTATCAGGAAAAACTGTTCTCTGAATTACTGAGGGTAAAAATATAGCAGTCAAACATTTTAGGAAGAGATTTATAATTTTTTCATCAGCATTTTAATACATATATGAAAAATTCTGCTTTAAAGCCAACAAAAACCGCTAAATATTTGAAAAATAATGTCATATAAAAGATGAAGTTGTAGTCTCAAATTAAAACTTTCCTGCTAAATGAACTAAAATTCAGAATTCCACTTCCATATAGGTGTTCACTTAAACTAAATTGGATGTGAAAATCACAGCTTCTGTACAAGGAGATAATATTCTATAGCATACAAAGTCTTCATTTATTCAGTGTCTCATACCCTAAATGACATTTACCAATTACTATGTGCAAGCATAGAACGCTCTCTACCAGTTGAGCGCTGACTATCCCAGCTAATAAACGTGTTCCTTAAATTTTAACAAAATCTTTCCAGATAGCATAATAAGAAAAGGCAAGTGAACACAAAAAAACTGCCTCATCAGCAAGCCCAGGTCATATTAGACTCAACAAAGACAGTTAAGGACAGTCACCCAGTCCCACCACTGAGTGACAGAAAATTTCCTAAACCTACTGCAGTAGAAACTTTTGTTTCTTTAGTCACACTTCTCCAAGGTTGATGATTTTAGTAACAAACCTTTGAATATGTAGAATGTCTCAAATCTTCATATGTCTTGTACGGGACTCATATCCCACAGACAGATTTCATTCATCTGCCTTACATTACCTTTCCTAAGAAAAACACACACAAAACTCTGTCCGCTTGAGTCACCATTTTTCAGCTTCATTTCAACAAAATCACAGAATTCCCTGTTCAAGCTGACTTGAACAAGCTACTAACTACAAAGAAGTAACTATTTTTCACATATCAATATGTTCAGGTTGAGATTTGTAGGTAACAGGTAACTTAGAAATATCATTTTAAAATCATAGAATATAATCATTGTGACTCTAAAGGAGAGATCATCTTATCATCCTGGTATCCCAGCATACCTAGAAACACTAACTTAGAGGTGTTCAATACTGCTTCCAAGAAAGTAATAGATACCAATTATTTTTACAGTAATTACATAGCCACTGTAGACAATTATAAAGGTGGAAGAAAATTTATACTTCCACAATTAATTTCCAGGCCCTGGAGGGAGAATGGAGGAATGGAAGAGACTTAATTCTGTTGTTAATGTGGAAAGGATTGTTCTCCTAGAGGTCAGTATCACCTGCATGTCTGGTCAGTGTCACCTGTATCATGAAGAGGATAGGACTCTTCTGGTTTTTACTTTTAAGCATTGAATTTTATATATTCATCTTAGCAGACAATGAGGCTTTTAAATTACTATTTTTGCATCTATAAGCAAAACATTTGTAATTGGTTTATAATTTATGTAAAGTCAAATATGCATATATACACACACATATAAATCTATTTATATAATCTTGATTTCTTATAGATTTATTTTTCATTAAAAAGTAATGACATATTAATGCCCTACTAGTCATTTGCTGTCTTCTACAGTGATAGTCCTTAACTGTTAAAACAAACTCCTGCAAATTTTCTACTCATACTCACTTCAAAGATTGATATGCAAAACACTAATTTGTGTGTCAATTCCACTGCAACTGGTGTCCTTATTTCCAAAGAACATCCGTTTCAACTTTTTACTCTATTACGTCAAAATAGCATTAGACCACAAACTGCATTATGAGCTGGCATTAAAACTGAAACCAGATTTATTTTTTATCTACTGTAGATTATTATGCATCAGTACATTCCAGTTAAGAAACTTACTTTTTCTTTTCTTCTTTGATTTTTTTTTTCTCAGTGAAATCTGTCTTTCAAACAACTGAAAAAGATTTTGTTTCTTGATAGGTACTTCCACTAATCTTGTTAGCTATCAGAAAAGCAAGGGCCTGCTGCTCTTTTAAATTTTCTGCACAATTCCAATTATACAATTTCCTGAAGTCAGCATACATCTCGCATATCCTCTGGGCTCTTAAAAGTCAAAATATTACTGCTTTGCAATATTATCCAGTATCCAGATATACATGATCTATATGCAAGAACAGTTATATTTTTATATTTGTACTTCATATATTTGTCTTCCTTCCATAATTCATTAGAAAATTCCATTCCTAATCATCCAGAAGTAACTTTTTCCACCTGGAAGCATTTATTATTAGTGCTCTGTGTATACAACAGGCTAAGAATTCTTATTTCCAAATTGTCGTTCATTAAGAAAACCACATGTATGTGCACATGTGTGTATATGGGTATATGCAGTTTTTTTATATGTTTGCTCACAGTTCGTGGAATAGTTCTGAACCAAAAACTTCCAGTTCACTAGTACTGAAAGAAGCAGATAATTTTTGACTGTCACAAATTGTTAATACTGTCAACAAATGTACAGAATTATTTATAGGAAGCATACATTATCTGTCACATATGCCATTGCTTTTCCTAGTGTTATCGATGCCTTACCCTGGTTTTAAAATTAAGAGAGCTGAACACGGTTAAGAGGGAAAAAGGGTTTTACCTTGGTATTTATTTAAGGATCCTTAGGTGTGATGAAATGCACATCGAAATGCACATCAAAATACACCCCGAAGTCCCCATCAAATAAAATGGCCACACCCAATGTGATGGGTATACAATTATATGCTTTGCAAGAATTAGCATATCTATCAAAGATTCCCCAATGAGGGACTCCAGAGAGACCCCTCATCTGAGGAACCTTCCCCGTGGATGGGCCTATCTTTGTTTACAGAATGTGTTCTGGAGAGGACCTTGCTTTCTGAGGATTTTAGAATGTTTAATCTCTAAACTTAACAAAATACTAGGTCTAAGGGGAGTTATCAAACTTAAAGAATTATAACTATGTAAGCTAAAAGCACTAAGAATATATAAAGCTATATAAAAGAGTGTATAAAAGGGGTATAAAAGGGGTATAAAAGAAAAGCAAAAAATCATCATGGCATCATTATAAAGCCAATAAAGATAGTAGTTTACTTCTATGTGTTAATAAAACATAATTATTTAGTGCAAAATATTAAACTGACTTTCATCTTCAGACATATGGGCAGAGGTATGACTTTATATCTTGAATTATTCTGAAATAGGTTCACTTATATGTTTCTAACTCCCTTCCTAGTCAGCAAAGAGGAATAAACACCTTTAAAGGACTGTTCACACTGTCTCATAATAGGTGCCTAGGACCCAGTTAGTGGATGAGAGAAAGGCTATGGATGTTGTCTATGAGCATTTTACTAAAGCCTTTGGCACCCTTTCCCACAGCATTCTCCTGGAGTGACCGGTTGCTCACGGCTTGGATGGACGCGCTGTTCACTGATGGCTGGACCCAAAGAGTGGTCTTGAATGGAACTAAATCCAGCTGGCAGCCAGTCACAAGTGCATCTCCCCAGGCCTCAGTACTGGGGCCACTTCTGTTTAATATCTTTATCAATGATCTGGGTGAGAGGAATGAGAGCACCCTCAGTAAGTTCACTGAAAGCACCAAGCTGGGCGGGAGTGTTGGTCTGCTGGAAGGGAGGAAGGCTCTGCAGAGGGATCCGGATGGGCTGCATCAATGAGTTGAGGCCATTTGGACAAGATCAGGTGCTGAGTCCCACACTTGGGTCACAGCAACCCCATGCAGTGCTACAGGCTTGAGTGGTCAGAAAGATATTAGATCATTGGATAATTGGATTGTTATTAGATATTGGATTATTGGATACATGGGAAAGATTTATTGGGGTGGAAAAGGAGGGAAGGTAGAGGTTCGTAATTTTGCTGTGGCACAAACTTTCTTAAAGAATCAAGGGGTTTTTGCTGCCCCACTCCACAGGATATCAATGAAATAAAGTAATTTTCTACAGTCCTACACTCTGCTAACATTTCTCTGAGGCACATCATTAGAGACCTTGTAATTGACAGAAGGAGTATTTGCCAGTTTCTCTCATTTTTTGAATCACGAGGGAGGTCTTTATTCTAAATAATAGGAATAATTATATTGTTGGGTGTTTTAAATACTTTGGAAATCTGCATTTCCTGAGGTTTGGAGAGGGTGGTGTGACAGTTTATTGTGTTTTGGTTTTGGGAGGGGGGAATGTTTCCCTTTTGTAGCATATTTTTGTGTCTTTTAATACTCAAAGAGAATGGCACAACAGGGTGTGCATTATGGTATTCTAGTGACATATTCTGGTGATTATTAGATAGAAAGAAGAGGACAGAATGCCAGCAACCTCACAGACATTTCATTATTAGCTCATAATCATAATTCATTCCCTGGAGTATCTCATCATGTTCATGAGCTTTTTAAAGAAGACAAAGAGTTCGAAGAGAAATACCTGCAAAATTGACAGTATTTTCTTTCAATTAGTCAGTATATGGTTCTAGAAAAACTAATCACTGGTACTTTCCAAGAGTTCATGACAATATTTTATGATTACAGCAAATTTTTGCATATTGTACATTACAGTTGAATGTAATATTTGTAATTTTTAAAAACTGTGCAAATGAGACAATATATATTCACAAGAGATACAAACCAACAGAAGAAGTCTCAACTTTTAGAAATAACTAGTACTGAAATAAAGACCTGTCTTATTGTACAAAGGGAATAGGATCTGCCTTCCTCAGGATATTACAATTTCTTCCAGGAACTTCCATCAGGAGCTGATGTTTGACATGGGAACATCACATACGCCAAACTCAACAGTGTGCTCATGCCCAGAAAACAAAAACCTCTTTGTTCCAGGGGAAAAAACATGACTGAAAACACTGGCTGCCTCTTCACTCTTGAATATATCTGCTCCAAGAAGCCATTCCTGGCTCTAAGCTTAATGAAGTAATACCTCTCCCCCTCAGTATTCAGAGTAGGGTACCCTGTCATGCCCACTTTAGCTGGGCAGCCACCGCCAGATTTTATAGCACTTGGTCTTAGACTTCCTTTGGTATCTGAATCCTCAGACATTTTCCAATAATTTTCATTGCTGTGGTTTTCTGAGTTCTTAGTGGTTGAAAAAACGTGGTGACTGAGCCGCAGCTGAGCTGGTGTCTCTTTTTTTAGAACGTGAAATGGCATTACATATTTCTTTCCGACCAACAAAAATCAGGGTAAAGCTGACCCAAATAGGCTTCTTCTCTGAAAAGATTGCAAAGCCATTATTATAAGACATATTTTAATTAACACAATGCAATCATACCATCCCTCATGCATACGTGTGTTACGATGTCTGCCTGTGCAGAGAAGTTAAATGGGCCCCTTATTTGCAATTATAAGTATATAAAAGATGAAACAGAAGAAACATCACTCCAAGATTTGCTTTTTCTTGTGAATTTCCTTTTTCCTTTTTACTTTGAATGTTTATCCCAGTGTTTCAGAACTTCTTTTCACCATACATATAGTATGACTATTCTCAAAATATACATAATGAACATAATGAACAGTTAAAATGTATTATTTGAGTCACAGTGCTCATTCTGTTCTCTATGGTCAGAATAAGTACAAGTAGCATGATAAATCTATGGATTTGCTGGTAGCAAGAAATGTTAAGTTTCCAACCTATCACTTGCAGTTTTCATCTACTCAGAGGCGGAGGGGGAAGATTTTGAAGACAGACGATCTTACTTTCCCATTTTGAAAGCATCATGGGTTGCTCATATAACCACAATGCTCGTTGTCTGTTTACAAAAGAATTTTTGACAAACCAGTTTTTGTTATAACTGGTACTTTTCAATGGATTGTTCTGTTTTTCTCAAGCCCAAGGTTATTTCTCTCTAAACTTTCTATTGGGAAGTCTCCAGCACTACTAGATGTGTTTGTCCCACTTTAACAGCAGCACCTGTCTGACCCCTTCGGTCACAGCTTCAGCCTCCATGACACTGAAACCATGCAACTCTTTTTCCCATCAGTATCCACAATGTTTTCCATTATGAATAAGGTAGATGAAGATATTGTAAGCCACATTTTTTAGAGAATCACAGAATGTGCTGAGTTGGAAGGGACCCATGAGGATCCTTGAAGTCCAGTTCCTGGCCCTGCACAGCACCACCCCCAAGAGTCACACCCTGTGTCAGAGAACATTGTCCAAACTCTTCTTGAACTCTGTCAGGCTTGCTGCTGTGACCACTTCATGGGAAGCCTGTTCCAGCGCCCAACCATCCTCTGCTGAAGAAAGGAAAGATCTTCTGGTTGAAGAATCTTTTCCTTATATCCAACTTAAACCTCCCCTGACGCAGCTTCAGGCCATTCCCTCAGGTCCTGTCACTGGTCATGAGAGTGAAGACATCAGTGTCTGCCCCTACTCTTCCCCTCATGAGGAAGCTGTAGACTGAAATGAAGTCTCCCCTCAGTCTCCTCATTTTTTGGATGTAGCAGCAGGTTTTAGAAGCCTGTACACATTAATTAAGTGTCTACAGAAATACAGTTGCCAGAAAGCAAACATAGCTTTTCAAAATTATTTGAAAAAGCTGGATTGTCTATTACCTGAACATTTGAAATAATTTCGACCTTTAAGCACAGCAAGTCTTTATATCAATTGTTTTGGGTCCTGGAATATTCCACAAATTTTTACCTCAGAATGTTGAAACATAAAGTTTTGGCAGTTATGATCAAAGCAAGTTTGGACGTACTGAAATGACTGTTTCCAATTCCTCATAATTCAGGGCTCTTGATTTCAAAACTCAAATAGTGTTTGTTTGCTTTGATTCTCTTGAGATCAAAATAGCATTCAAACTTATAATTGCAAGAGAATTTTTATGTCCCATTTTCCCTCTGGGTATTTTTAGTGCAAAAAGGTTCAGCAAACCCTGGTTCTCACTTTAGAGGAAATCAGGGCTTCCTGAGGTCAGTAAAATATTCCTTATGAGGCAACATAGTGATAATAAGTCATGAGGCTGTTGCAGCCTGCTTCCACTGGGAAAAATGAGTGACCTAACTAGATGCTAACACCTAGCCACACAACACTCCATCCTTTGCTTGCCTTTCCTCTGTCATCCCCTCTCTTTACATGAACAAGAACAGGAACACCCAGGGACCTGTACTTTCAGGAATACATTATCCCATGGGTAGTGGTGGGGCCCTTGCCCACTTTTCATTCTGTAAAGCTCACGAGAGGCAGAGGATTGGGCGTAGAACACACCGTATGCATTACCATTTATCCTCCTCTGAAGTCAGCAGAGAAAGAAGCAAACAGGAGTTGAGAGTGGGGAAAGGAAGAAAATGGAAGATTTTCATTTCCACCTGGAAATAATTTAGCATTAAAGATATTGCAGTATTTGAAATGTTCCAGCATCTGTTGAACTGATGGGCACGTATGTACAGACTTGTTTACTCTATTTGTTAGTTTTTGTCTTTCTTTTTAAAGGAATGGAAAGTTTCAAGAAAACTTTTTTTATAGTACTTAGATTATAAAGTAGTTTGAAATATCTACCTGTGATTAAAAAAATTGGTTTAGCTCATAATACTGGTTTTCCTCTTAAGCCTTGAAATTCAAACATCTTTTGAATTTCCAGTGTTTATAGAATGCTGTTCTCCTGTGTAACATAAAATAAAAAACACCCTATTAAAAACACTGTTTCAATGGATCCCACACAAAATAATCCCTATGCCTTATGACAGCGATATGACACTAGATTGGGAAGGACATTCTATTATAAAGCCTATACAGGAAAATATTTGGTTTTAAATGTGTCTCATATTTTCTTTCTCTTTTTGAAAGTTGCCTCGAATCTCATACTTTGATAGGACACTTGTAAACATAGACTATGCCAGCAAAAAAAAATAAATTAAATTTAAAAAATCAACACTGTCCAGACATGTCCTTCATTATGAAATTGGTAGATACAGACAGTTCCAATAAGCAATAAAATTTTCATATATTCATGTATACAGTCCTATTTCAGAGGAAGAATATTTAACAACTGGAATCTTAAAAAAATAGAGACAAAGGACAGACTGATTAAAGAGCCTCCGGGTAGCATCCCAGCTATAATTGTCTGTTCAGCTGCTTCACTAGTTGCTATTGAATTTATTAGCCCTTTGATGAAGTCACAAATGAACTCTCTATGAGAGCTCTCTCATAGATCTCCGACTGTTCTCTGACATCCTCTCACTGTCTATCCATTCCTACACTGACTGTATGGGGAATCTATGACAACTTACTTAAAGTGTCTCAATTTAGTGTGGCGAAGTAAGTAGAGTTAATGAATATTCTAATGACTGCAGGTCATCAGGTACTTCCTTGGAAAGTTTATCTGTTCTTTAGAAAAGCCTTTTTGCCGTTGCTGTTATTCTTTGCTTTAGGACACTAACCAGTCAGTATACGAATATATAATTTTTTTTCTTGTAAGAAAGAACACCATTACCTGAAACTGCCTGCAAACTTTCAAAAGCTATTAAAATGATAAAATATTAGACCAAGCCCTGGTTTAAAGAAAGTATTCAGCAGCAAAATGACATATGGTTTTCTATAAATCATGGCTATGACTAGGATTACAGATTGCAGGTGTAAAAGAGAAACCCCAGTACGGCAATAAAAGCAATTAGATTATTCAGCTTTGAAAGTATTCAGATCACAGAGAAATAATGCAACAGAGTGCAGGTCAAAAGCTGCAGAGACATTTTGGCATCAAGTTTCCACAGCTTTGAGAAGCAGATAAACACCCAAATATCTGTTAACACTTAATTCATAGGATATGTTAAAAACACAGCTCTGTCTCATAGTAATAATTATTAAGATCCAGTGCAGCATTTACTTTAAGAAATTCCAATAATAATGCTGCCTTACCCTGTCTAGTCTCTGTTTCCAGGTTGGCCTTTTTAAGGCATCAATAATAAATAGGAAATTTATTTCAATAACCTACGTAGAGACCTCATCAATCTGTAGAGGATAAGAGAATTCAATCTGCAATAAAACCAGCTAATTCATCTGAGGGAAAAAAACCAAACCTACAAGACAGCACAAAGAAATGCAAACAGCCAAACTGCTATTCAACAAAAAGTGAAGGATTAAAAAAAACCAGTAGTGCCTACAGATCTCTGAAAATATTGAAGAACTTATGCAGCATCACTGCACTGAGTGTAAGATGGACAAAATTAACAAGCTAGACTAAGACGTGATCCATATGCCAATGGAGAAACTGCATGTATGCCATTCTGCAGATATCTAAGTACTCTTTTTCCATGACTACTTAGAAAAACCTGAGTCTTTTCAAGACTTTGACAAAAGAAAATAAGAATTATTAGGATCAGGGAAAAAAAAGAACATGAAAAGGCTAAAATATGGACAAGGTATATCACTAGCTATTTGCTATATGTATTGGTGAGTTTTATCTTCATATGCATGTTTTATTATGGATTTAACACTTTATTTCAGACAAAAGAAGACAGCTCTGCTCTGAGGATGGTAGAGTAGTATGGACCGTATACATGTATGAAACATAACAGAAAGGAGTGAAAAGATTGCATGGAACAATCTGAGAGACTAAAACCAAATTATAAGGGATCAAACAGAGAATTTTTAATCTGCTTATAGAAGAAATCATCAGCAGGTGTGATATGCCAATTCTCCATTAATTTTAATGGTACTTTTAATGTCTATCAGTTTATACTGAATTTTCCCATGTAGCCTACAAGGACATCTGCTGAGGCTGAATAGACTTTTAAAGTGAAATTCCAACTAATTTCATTAACAAAATAATATTCATCTGGTTTTATCTGGTCATTTAAACACCCTCTATTGAAAAAAATCATAAATTAATTCAGCTGTTCTTCACTATGCATCTTAGGATGGGATCTCTGAACTGTTTATAAAGGATGTAAAGACAATTAATATAGTAGTTTGCATCACTGACTTGAAATGAAAAACAGTACTATAATGACAGGCAGGGATATGAGCACCAAAAAAAATGTATAGGAGATTCTGCATTGTTTTTGAGTTTTCTAGCTATTATTTCAGGAAAGAGACCCCATTTGCTCAACACTTCTTATCTACTTTCACTGTGAATATGCATTTCAACCTCAGCATTGACCACGGATTGCTTTCAATATTTTCAGTCATATAGCTTTATATGGTTCTTCATATCCTTTAAGTTTTATAATTTCTCTCTAAGGACAATGAGATAAAACACTGTTTTCTGTGTTATAGGCTGTGGAGGTTCTGAGTTACACAGAGAGAGATAACAATGACTGGAGAATGAAGCCATCTCCTTCCTTCCGTTTCACAAGACTGATGATTACATAGTAGTGAGAAAAGTATAACCCACACTATGGATAGACAGACTTAACCCATGGAAATAATACATCTCAGTTATTTTATATAAAATTTTTCCTTCTTACAACCACACATTAAATTGGCTTGGCAGTCATGTGTACAATATGTGAAGGACATGATGATGTTTATTACTTCATGAGATTATTTACATTTCTATTAATTAAGAACGATACTAGAAACACTTTAATTTATTTTCAGAAAATTAGAAGCCACTTAATATTTTATTTAGGCTGAAGTTTGCCCAAACCTTGATTCTCAGTTCCTGAATAATTTTCTAATTGACACACTTTTCATTACCCTGATTATTTTTCCCCTTTTATTCCTTTTGCAGTACTCTGAGAGTTAATAATGTCCTAACTAGTTTATATTCTCCCTTTTGAAGAGTCCGAATTTCTATGCAGAAAATGCTGTTCACTGCAGATAACAAAACCATTAAAAACATTCTGTTGTACCCAATCCACTACTGCTTTATGTGCAAGATGAATACTAAAAGCACCATTAGCAGCAGAGACAGTTACCAATCACTTATTGACAACTACACAATTAATTAAGTAGCTGCTTCACATTAACATTTTCAATCTGAGGGTATGTTTTCTCTTATGTATCTAAACCAAATATTTGTTGAACTGGAGGACAGGACCAATCTTAGTTGCTTCCTAACCAGAGATCTGCAGAAAACAGGGAGTGAGCATTATGCAGCACATGGCTTCGGTCTGCATTCATGACTCACAATCATGCTACGCCTCTTGTACAGCAGAGGAACAGCACGTACTTTGCCATGCACAAGAGACTACTGTCTCCTTCCTTGTGCTAATGCTTCTTTCTACTGTTATGGATAAAATGACACTCAAATTATCTTAAGAGTCAAAGATGTAAGAACAGAAATAAACACAAATATGTATCAGCTACACTTCTCGCAAGGAAAAATCCAAACTTTTTTATATATGTGTTTATTTCTGTTTCTTGAGACTACCAAATTACTGCCTATTTAACTAAGCCTTCGATCTAAGTGTTTCCTCTGGAAAACAAGGGTAGCAGGGCATCCTAAAAGTTTTCAAAGGAGAAATACCTTACATAAAATCTTGTGCCAGTAGGATAAGCACTATATACTTCCCTCAAACTTCTTTCCTATTGATCTTACAAACAGACAGCAGAAATGCACAGTTGTCTCTTTTGTTTATATCCCAGTGCTGCTACTTCACTTTTCTGCAGCTTGAGAAAAACAGTGATTTGGGGGGTGGTGCGTGTGCTGTGAGTATGGTGTAACAGTACTTTGCAGGCTGGTATTTCCAAAGCCCTATTAAATGTAATGAATGTATTTTAACTTCTTTATATAGAAAGGCCCTGTAATATTGATTAAAAGTAAAGTGGAGCTTCATTCTAACACATTTTTACACAACCAGCCCTAGAATACCTCTCAGCACAGGAATACAACCAGATATATCAACGACTGTCTAATTCTTTACTTCCAGTGCTGATTTGATATCAAGAAAAACTCCCTCTGTAATAAACAGGAATGTTTCTCTGCAACATTTACAAGCTCATGGAAAAATTTCCTGAAGTCTCAAAGATTTAAAGGTTTTTTTGTCTAATAAACAATTTAAATAATCCTATTAATTTAGTAAATCAGTAAAAAATAAACAATGAAGACTCCTTTACATAACTTTAGATGGAAAACTACTCTTTATGCTTCTTTAAGCTAATACTATAATGTATTCTCTCTGTCAGACAGTTATGAATATACCTGTCTCTAAAAATCCCTACTGGCAAATGGAAGTCTAAAAGAAGGCAATGAATCTAACCATTCATGATGGAGGAATTATCAAGGTAACTACACAGACAGGGAAGGGGGAAAGCTGATGTATTAAAAATGCCTCTACTGTTGCAGCTCAGGGGAGAAGGTCTCTTAATCCAAGAGTAAGTTTTTAAAGCAAATAAAACCATTTATGTTCAGATCAGTGGTCATGTTGTCAATAAGCACCATTCATGAAGGCCCACTTACCTCTAACTGCCCATCTCTCTTCCAGCCACCTCTCATTTCTTCCTCACATTTCCACACAGCAATGTGTGTCTGCAACAGATTCCCCTTCTTCATGCCTCTTGCTACACACATTGTTCTCCTTAAGCTAAATAATATTCCTGGGCACAGGATGATATTAACAGGAGATAGACTGGAGAGCTCTGATCTCTTTTTTTCACCTCCTTCAGTCAATGAATGTCAAACTTTTCTCTTCTTTTTTTTTCCTTTTCTTTCACTTAGAAGTGCTCTCCAGATCACAAGGTCAGAAAATTAAAGGGATAAGATTGCAAACATGCTAACTCCTCTGTATTGCACACCATCCTTAATAATTCTCTATTCTCACCTAGCCTTCAGAAGGTACTCAGCAGGACACAGGTCTCACAAGCACCCTGTGTGCTGTGCACCATGCCACATGCACAGCCTGGGTGCCAGAGTGTGTGAAATGGCAATGGGAGCTTTTGTTTAGTAAACTAAACTTCTCAATATATTCTAAGATGTTAGAGAGATTTTCAGCTGATCACCACAGGTGTCTCACTTGCAAGGAAGTAGAGAGACAAGAAGGCCCAGAAACTTTTTGCTGTATTGGCTTAATTTTCAGTGGCTGACCAAAATTCACTTTCTGCCTCTAATGTAAAGCTGTAATTAAGAGGAAGTGCTAGCTTTCCTCTTTTCAAGATATCCTGGATTTGAGGAAAGAACGTTCTCTGGCAGTCAAGCCTCTGCTGTGGCTTTGAGAGGTATACAAGCTTAGTGCCTTTGAGGATCTTCATTGGCTCCTCAGACTGTAATGCCATATGTAAGGGCTGTATAAAGCCATAACACAGATCTCAATTATTAAAACAAAAATATGAGCAAATCCTTCTGCAGCATTATCTTTTTTGCTTCAGATAGTCCTCTTTTTGTGTTGGGCACTGGTACCAGAGTGTAAGCATATGCCACTAACATCTTTACTATGTCTGTGCATGCTCATACACTGTAAAAATCTTTAGATGCAGTTCTTGACAGGGACCATAATGGAAGTAATTGTGATACTCCGTTGTGAGACAGAGATTTATTCCTGTTCTGAGCAGCACAGGAACTAGTGTGGTATGCAACAGCAGAAACAAAGAAAAGACGAAAATTGCAAAGAGCTTTACCACGGAACAAACCTGGAACAAGTCCTGGCAATCTAAAAAAGCTAAAGCAGCATTCAGAATGATTCTGAATTAGTATTTTGCAAAGGAAAAGGCTTATAGGTAAAGGAACTGAAGACAGAAAATACTGATGTAAAGGACCAGATTTATGTCATTTCCAATTGTTTGACTTATTCCCCTCAAGCTGTTTCAGAGAAGACATGAGAACATACTCCTTTTGTGCAATTTAGTCCTTCCAAAAAGCTGAAGTGTTTCAGACCCTGCCATTAAAACCATGACTGTTATGCTACTTTTATTTCTACCAGCTGATTTATTCTCAAAGCATCTCTAAAATATTAAAATATCAACATCACAGGATGCACTGATAATGAAGGAATTACAAGCTACTTTCATAACAGGACTTGAGGGGTCCAAGTTCCTTTTTTTGATTTGTCACTGTATCAGTGGAAACACATCTCTAATTACTACTCCTCAGCCAAGCCCATCGTTGCCTGCATGAGTGCTTCTCCCCCATTCCCCTGGAAACCTAAACTGCCTTGTTAAATCTCAGGTGAGCCAAGCCAACCTCTGCCTTTGCAACAAAGCAGAAAGGGGTAATACCCTCTGAATCAAACAGCTGTCTTAGCTGCAAGGCAACAGCTTACACCATCACCAAACAGTTGAGTTGCTGGCTGAGTCAAGACAGATCTAGGAGCAGTACAAGCAACCTCCCAGGCTGAAGACTGAGGTGTAAGGTGGCATTATAGCCTGCAAATGAAAGATCCCTTTTGGCTAAACAGATTCTGGGACTTTGGTGTTACCACACTTTGTAAATCAATAATCAGAGAGATTATATTCCTGATGTGCTTCATGTGGTAACAGATGATAAAATAAGGTGTAGGCAGTGGAGAATCAACATCTTGAATCTGCTTTATTTAGGCAATAACCAAATAATTAGACACTTTTGAAACTTCTTTTTTTTAATGCAACAAAATGCAATAAAATAATTAGAAAGACGCTTTAACCTTAAGGGGTTTAAAAGGATCCAAGATGGCATGTTCCTACAGTTTAAAATATATCACTATTCATTATAAATCAGGTTTTCACAGCTTTGTGATATTTAAAAATTTACTCAATGCTTGTATTATAAATTCAGTACAAGAACATGTTTTGGGGAAAAACATAATAGAAATCTTTTTCCCACTCCTGGGCTATAGACATGCAGAGAAAAGAACAAACAGCAGTTTATCACTGAGAATAAAAGAAAACCATTATACCAATTAGAGTCTATCTGCTGTGAAGTCTATGATTTCCATATGCATATTTGCACATTTAATGGGTACCTAAGCAAAGCCTCCTTCCTTCAGCTGAATTTTTCAAGCCTGTGCAATAACAGATGACTTTGGGCACTTCTAAGAAGAGCAGGGGAGGAAATTAATGAGACATAGGCTTTATTGTTTACAGATGTGTTTTCTATGCAAATACAGCTTCCTTTTTTTTCCACAAAAAATAACAGGAAACTTTAGTTTGTGGACTAACAGTCACTGCATGGTAACTTCACCAGTAAATATAAAACCTAACAACTCCTGTATGTCAAAAAAACTACCCCAAACAAACCTAGTTCAAAGTGCTGATCCTTAACAAGTCTTAATTCATCCAGTTTTCTTGGCAGGCTAGAGGTTTTCAGTGGCAGTTATTCCATACATTCTTTTGGTGAGCATCTGAGGAAAGTGCTGGAAATCTCAGGTGCAATTCTCTCACGACCAATAAATAAAATGTTACTTAAATATCACCTGATTCCAGTTATTAGCCATGTGCTTTTGGGTTTATTATGATTATATTTCCTTTTTAGACCAAATTCTTGATTTAGTATTTGTTTTGATAGAGTGTGCAGTGAAATTAAACATCCAGATTTATTTTAAACCAGAATACAAAATGCTTAAAATAAATACCCTGCAAATGTAACAAAAAGTCCTCTACCTGTCTTGTTGACTTAAATGGAAGTAAAATAAAATGAAAAAACTGGCATATATGCCCAATTACCTGCAAGCTAAGGCCTACCCTTCTTATCAGTTCTCTGTAGATGGGTGATGACATCTTTTAAGAAACTCTATTGATTTTGAGGAGGCTCAAACAAATGATCAAACATGCAATGCACTGTGTGAGGTATTAAAGTAAAACTGTAAAAAGTTCCATGGATATTAGAAAAACAATCACAACCATTTAAGATATAACTGGTTTATTTATGCTAAAACTTGCTTATCTTGTTGTAGTTAATTATAATTATTACGCACTGTTTAAATTGAAACTATTGGTATTCTTTAAATATCAGCAACTCGTGAAGAAATTACACTGCTTTATAATTATTCTTAGTTAACTACTAGCTTTCTGTAGCCTCGAAAGTAAATTTACCTATCTGCCGATAAAAGCCAGCTTTTACAAATTTTCACTTAATTGCTTCCTACTAATATTTCCCTTCTTTTGTTTGTATTTGCCCATCTTCAAAGAGTCTGTACTAACATAATCAGTCCTATCTGACAATGTCTAAAGCAAAATAACTAACAAGATGCTTATATCATAGATTTAACTGAGCATTAGAGAAAAAATGCAGAGTTTAGAAGACAATTTAGATAATGTCCATTACATCCTCCTACAGTTTCACATTTTACTGAGCATGTCATAATTTCTTCTAATTTGCATAAGAACACAGCTGAGAAAGGTGCCATTCTAAAGTCCAACCAAAAGCTTCAGAGTTGCTGAATATCTGAAGAACAAACTCAGATTTCTTTTCTTCACTGTTTGTATTTTCTGTTTACATCCTTCGGTACTCCTTCACCGTTTTGAACAAAGTTTGCAAATTTTCATCATCCATTATTTTGATGGCATGACATTTAGTGTCTTTCCAGATCACCCACAAAGTCTTTAAATGCTAAATATTCTAGGGGTGATTAATGACTCTTCTTCTGTCCTATTGTATCTATCTGAAAGCATTACCCTTCAGCACAGTGTTCATTTGTAGTTCGCAGCTAGTTCTCTATATACATGACATTCTAAGTTAACATTTTTGTTATATGCATGAAACTCTGAGTTAACATTTTCAGCAGTAGCGATTGTCTTTGTCTACTGCTCTCTCTTCTTTCATGAATGTTTTAAATGCCCTTTATTCTTGTAATTAATATGTTGAGTGAATTTCTTTGTGATTGAATGTTATTCACACATCACAGTCATCACTTCTTGAAGTAACTTAGAAGATTTAAATTAAACAGAATGTATCAAGATTTTGTGTATTGTAAAAAACATTCTTAATAAATTCAGACTGCCTTCTAGTTAGAAATCAATGGTAATATTGAAGAGCATTTTAATTCTCTGGCAGAGTCTAGCTATCAGCATTTCTATGGGATAAATAAATATCTGAATCAATCACAATGACCTGAATACCATGATGAGTACTGAGTGCAATTTCAGGTGAAAACTGGTCTAGACCATTTAGAGTTTACTTACCCTAAAAGCTGCTTATTTGCTTATAGAGTTGTAGTTAACTATAATTATTATGCACTGCTTAACTTTTAATTTCTTTAAAGATAAGGAATTCATGAGGAAATTACACTAATTTATTAATTATGTGCTTTATGTGATTTTTTAATTATGTACCTTTTGCAACAGTTGAGTCAGGGGACAGATTTCAACTACTGTCATAGAACAAAATCTGACATATATTTGCAGATAATTTTCATGTTTTACCTTTAATTCTGAATTGTCCCATTTGGAGTTATAAAAGAATATGGGAACTGCAACTTTCCAAGACAGATGTAAAACATGTGTCTTTGCTCTGGCATTTCCTTGACCGTGTGTTTGTTATTCATTCAAATCCTGATATTTAGCTTTTGGGGAGAGCTAAGAGCAATCAGAGCATTTATTTTAATTCTCATAAACATATATTATGATCCTGCCATGGGAGGTATCTCAGCCATTTCTGCAAGGCATGTCATCTCAAAGCCAAATTATGCTCTTTAATTATAGACATATAAGAGAAATAATGGGTTCTAGAGATATGAACCCCAGGATGGGCCCCCATCTGTCAATAATCCCTTGCCATAAATTACCAAATATTCCTAATTTATGTACTTTTGTGGATCTTATGTAAACCTTTCCACTATAAGTCTGTGTTCTCACGTACAATGAGCCATACAACCAAAACTGTATTGTTGATCCATTCAAGTGTAGCTTATGGAAAACCATAACATGTTTATTACTAAATTAAGGTTTGCATGATCTGATTTTATTGTGGGTTTTTGACATACTTAAATCCCACATGCTAAAAAAAAAATGTTAACCATTCTTTCTCAATTAATTTGCAAGTGTTGATGGAACAGTGCACAAATTCCAGCTCCTCAGATACCTTGTCAGTTTTTCACAGTGAAAAATCTCAAGTCAATCATTTTGTAACATGCTTGAATGTTACCATGAATATTTGGTAAATGTTTCATTTAGAAATAAAACACATTGACGTCTGTTATTGTTTGAGTTCTAAGGATGTTATAGTCCCACTAAATTGTTTTTCTTGCAGCTATAGCATAAATAATCAAATAAAAGACATAAAATGATGTATATTGTGGTCATTATCTTTGCAAGAGTACCTGTAAATACACACATTACATTTAGAGTAAACACATTAATTTTATAGTTTATAGATTAACTTTTACCAAAGTTATAAAATCACTGAATAAGAAAACAATTTTTTCCTCCAAAGTACTGCTTAAAGAAACTCATGTAAGCCATGTAAAGTCTAATTGCTAAACAAAATGTTGGCTTTCTGTGAAAAAAAACTTGAAGCATACTGTGTTATTATACTATAATATTTTTCCTGGGCATATATTTAAAATAATATTTTTTGTGATATAAGAAGTTGAAAAGTCTAATAATGTATTGAAGTATGTGAACAATTGTCAACACAAACTTATAACATATTAGATAATTTTCAAGCTAACAGAATGTTAGGGTAATAACGTAGTTGCCATAACAATATTATTTCAGGATTCAGGTATTGAACTGACAAAACTAAAAGGATAAATCCCTATTTATGGCTCCCCCCCAAAATGTACTTAACCAATCTCCAAGGACAGCATGCAAGAGTTGGGATTGCAGCCCTTCCCTGAACTTTATTGCATTTAGTCCTTGAATTCCCTTCTGACCCTTTTTTATTTAACAGTGCAGAGATATCCACATTACAAGGGAGAGGAGGCAAGTGCTTAGCACGCACCTTAAACTCAGCTTGGAAGTGTAAGTACAGTACTGTGCCAGAAAGCAATTCTGATCCTGTGCTTGAGTTTCATAAAGCTGTTGGCAAAAGTTCCCTTAAGGATATGAAGTACTGATAGTCCACATTTTTGGAGGCTCTGTCAGTTTATCTGAGCTGAGTGTTGAGACACATCCATCTTATCAAAGCCCTTTTGGGATCCAGGAAAAAAAGGATGTCCTTATGCCTAAACATCACAAAGAACTCAACTGAATAGATACAAGCAGAGTGTCTCTACCAGCTTACAGCATAGCTGGAGTACCCATCTCCCACAGAATAATGCTCTAATTAGGTCATTTGCTCTGAATTTTAGCCGTAATTGAACTTAAGGAGCTTTGCCTCTCAAAAACACTGTCTTTCAAGAACACTGTTCCAGTCACAAAAAAACCCAGAGCCACAAAACACCAAAAACCTCTCCTGTGTCAGAATGCTCTGTTCTCCTGAAATTATACTACACTTCTGCTAAGACTGAAAATGTGTGGATACAAATCAAGTGCACCTGCCTTGGTATCCTAGTGGATATCCAGTGATTTGAAATACTCCCTTACTGCATTATATTCTATTATTTTATTTCTATGAAAATGAAATCCTGTATGAAAAAAACCATATGAAATTAGAGAACACAGGTCATCCCAATGCTCTTCTATCTCAAATTGTTTTCTGGGGCTGTGAACAAAAACTGACGAAAAATCAGAGTTCAGTCTTGAAGATAGTTCATATTTTTGAGGTGAATGCAAATGCATACTTTCCCAGATTCCAGTCTGCTTTCTAGCATTTAATATTTGAATGTTCCACACGCCATTTAATAGATTACACACAAAAAGTGCTCAAAAAAACTCTGTTAAACAAGTTTTTAATAGTGTTTGTAATTTGCAGAAAACAGCTGTATCTTAGAAAAATACCAAGAAAAAAACTTCAAGGAAAACAGTTAAGAAAGCTCCAGAAGTGCATCATAACACTGCTAATGCTCTGCAGAGGTCGAAGTTTAAATCGCCTTTGCACTCTGATTATCTTTGGGTTTGGTTTGACTTCTGATGCAAAATAGAGCTGCTTTAGGGTTATTTTAATCAGTGTTAACAATTAAGTCATGTACCTTCCAATTCTTCCCTTTTTATGGAACTTGTCAGATTATAGCAGTACAATTCCATGTATACCTCCAGTGTCTCATATAAAATTCCTGACAAGAGGAAGCTAGGTGCTGCATAGGAAAAACCATTTTGATTTTACATTTTCACAGAGGGTAAATTCACCAAGAAGTAGGTAAGGGACTACTGCAGTAGTGCAAAGTCATAGAAGAACATGACACATCCGGGATGTGTACTCTTCAGGGAAATCTTCTGGACGTATTTGAAGCATGTGTGTTTATTAATTTCAAATAGCTTGGAGTTTTGCCCAAAGACAAGAACGAAATAAGGACTGTAATTTTCTCTGTCTCATAATCATACTCAAATTAAAACATTTACAAGTGTTTTAGAGAAAGATCAAGCAAAATTGACTATGCTTTGCTTTTGAGCCAAGGAAAAATAAGCCTTCTACTTTTAATCTCTGTCTTCTCTTAAATCTTTCATTGAGAACAAGTACTAATAGTCCGAACTCTCTAACCTTCCAGTGATGGGCGTGTAGTATGTGAATAGTAAATTACCCAGCTCTAAGAACTCTCCAGTGTGAAAGTGTTTACTTCTCTTCAAGCAAACATACTTCAGAGAAAGGAAACCTGATCTCCGTAATGTGTGTTTGGGGTTGTACAACAATATGGCTTGATAGCTACAAATGGGTTTTGCTTTAATTTAAGAAAATATTTTATTCTTGTTCAGACAAATTGGGACCTAGCCGACAGATGACATGCAATGATATGCAAGTGCCTCTGAATAGACATCAATGAAGATTTAGAGCTAAATCCGTCTTACAATGACCAGTGATTTTAATGAAGTCTTTTAATAAGATCAAGAGAAGTCTAAAATTGACTTGAGAAATGTTCTCATCATACACACAAAGAACACAAAAATTCAAAGACTGATTCTATAATTAGAGAAACACCCCAAAAGAAAAATAGAAAGACTGACTGAAAAATGAGCTATTGAACTAAAACACATAAGAGACCTTTGAAAAGAGCTTAGTAAGTTTCTAAACACAACTTCCACTGAGAAGTAATGAAAACATGTGCTAACAGAGATGATTGAATATTAAAAGATGAATCTTCTGGCATTTTCTCTAGGGTTTAGGCACATTAGATCCAATCTTTAATAACTATTCTTTCTGTATTAAGTGAGTTTCGTAAATCTCCACCAACTTAACCAATACTTGTCTTAAGATTTCAGGTTTTATAATCATCATTGCTTGAGGGTTACCTTTGTTGTACTAATTAAAGGAGAGCCAGAAACTGATGCAAGTGCAGCTGAATGACTCAGGCCAGCTTAGTGCTTGCTCCACCTATACATGGTCTTCATAGGAAATAGCCACTTGGAGGGATCCAAGGCAGCTGGGGATCAGGGTCTAGTACTCAAGCTCTTTCTCTATTCTATTTTCATTTGGCAGTGAATATTTATTCTCAGATATGCCCAGAAATCTTTCCCAATGTCTGGGGAAGTGCTCCTGATACAATAGATTTGGCACAAAATCACAAAGCACGCATTGTACAGCAGTAAATAAAAATAGTGCACATCCAGTACACATTTAGTACATGCTGGGCAAGGGAATCTCAGGCCATCCCACTCATACCAGTTTGATGCCAGGGACAGCAAGAGATGCCCAGAGCGTGGAGAGGAGTTAGTAGGAGAACACCTGGAGAACCCCATGAGGGAATTCCAGCCACTCCAGCCAGTGAGTCGGCTTCATCAGGAACCCAGCATAAATGCTTCCATGCAGACACATATAGTGTGGGAAATAAAAAAGAGAACTTAAAGAAGTATATACAGCAAGCTCACTACCCTGGCCTTTGTGAGAGCAGACCTTGGCACCTTCAGGGACCTGCTTATTAGACCACCATGGGATAAAGCCCTGGAGGGAAGAGCAGCACAAGAAAGCTGGTTAATATTCAAGGATCACCTCCTCCCAGCTCAGCAGTGATGAATTCCAATGAAGAGGAAGTCAGGCAAAACCACCAAGAAGGCTGTGTGAATCCACACGGAGCTCCTGGACAAACTCAAACACAAAAGGGAAGGAGTGACAGGTAGCCGAGGAGGAATACACACTTTTACAAGGGCATGTAGTGATAGGACAAGGAGGAAAGGCTTTAAACTGAGAGTGGGTTTAGATGATATACTGGAAAAAAATTCTTTACTCTGAGGGCAGAGGGAAACAGGAATAGATTGCCCAGAGAAGCGGTGGACGCCCCATCCCTGGAATTGTTCAAGGCCAGGCTGGATGAGTCTCTGAGTAACCTGGTCTAATGGAAAGTGTCCCTGCCTTGGAACAATATGATCTTTAGGGTTCATTCTGAACCAAACCATTCTATGATTCAATGATCTTTGGAAGAATCCCAAGTACTGGGTTAAAGCATACTTTAGTACATTTGAGTGCTTAAGGTCACTTAGTGCCAAACAAGTAGGGAATTTATTTAAGAAATACCTTGTCAGAAAGTTTCACTTTGATGAAACATGTTGAAAAGGAAAAGCAGTAACTTTCTGATAGTACAGACATGAGCTGAAACCCAGAAAACTCCAGTTCAATTTTTGCTCCCTGGAGACTCATTTGAACTCAGAGAAAGTCTATTCCCCTCACAGTCTGATTGCACATGCTAACCACCAAGTTTTAAAAACCCTCTTCTTTCTATTTCTTCCTGGTTTAATGGTTATTTAGTTACATAAACAATGCTGAGGAGCTTTCCTGGAAGAAATGAACAGATTTCTATTCTGAATAGTGTATGCCCAAAGGTTTCAGATTCCTTCTCTAGATTAGTCAGAATAATAACCTGAAATCCGACTGTATCTGTCCACGGCAAGCACCTTACCACCTGGCTCAGCCAGACACATCCAAGTAATGCACACTGCTGGATCGTTTTCTCACCGACATTTTTCAGACACATACCATTTGTGTAGGGATATGGAATAAATCCTAGCTTGTTGCTTTTTCTTCTCCCACAGATCCGTAGGTTTGCTATTAGGCCAGGCCTTATTGTGGTAGCCATGACATGTTTGTGACACTTTCCTAGTGGACAATTATTTACCATCAGTGAGGTTTATCTCATATTAACCTTCAAGCTATATAGACAAATTAAAGTAGGTTTTCCCTAACTTCAGTAGTGAGAATGCTCCTGAAGATGAGCAGCTCAGAAGTTTTTGTTTGGTTTTTATAGTGAATCTGTTGCCTGTCTGAGCACAGGCAAATTAATAGCCGTAAAATCCTTAAAGAATTCACACAATAAGGATATCATGAATAGTGCATGGCTGTCTTTACCACTCAAGCAAGCAAACCACTTTTACAGAGTACAAAAGGAAGTTGACTTCCTGAAACCTGTCTAAAATAGTCTTGGCAATAACAGTAGTATTTGCACTGAAACAAATTATCAGATGTGAATATCTGCATTGTGAGGCTCTAATAGTTCTCATCTGCAGCTCTGCTTCTTGCTAGTTCATTATGACAAAGCAGCCCAAAATTAGAGAAAATTTGGCTCTGTTCATAAGCTTCCATTTCACAGCTTTCAGTGTCTAGCACAGAGTGCTCTTCCAGGGACAAACAACAGGACAGGATTTATCTGACAGACTCAAGGTTAATTTAATTCATGATAGGTCACAGCTGACTGGGGTATTTACAAGCTCAGAAAAGCATGAAAGGATTTCAAAGTCTCATTAGTCCATACTGTCCTTTCCATGCTGCTCTCAAACTCAGCATAGCTGGAACAGATGATCAAGGTTGTCTTCTTCATATTCGGGGTGGTGGGAACAAATCACAAAGCAATGCCTGTGCAAAGCTGCTATGGTTTTGCTCATCTGACTGAAATGCTACATGTCTATTAGCTGTATTCAGATATTAAAACCTGCTCATGAGAATGCCTTAAAAGGCTTATTAGTTTGGGTGGTTGACTCAGCTGAAAACATAGTGATTCACATCCTTGTAATTATCTTTTGCAGACAAAACTAAGCAAGCTGAACTGCACACTTCTGAATGAATCAAAAACCAATATTAAATGAAGGCTTACTTAAAATAGTACTTCCTTTGGAAGTGAAGAGAATGAGAGGATTTATTGCAGCTAATATTAAGCATCTACAGTGCAAAAGGTATCAAGGTTACTTCTGAGAATTCCCAGGAAATATTTCTGTTGTATCCCTGAAGTAGGGCAATTCACTTTTCTCTTTAAATGGGATATACTTTCTGAATTTATGAATGGGCCCTAAGTCTTGAGAATTTTATAGTTTATTTCCCTCCTCACACTCACACTTTTGCTCATACATGCCTGTATAACTCAATCGGTTCCTTCTCGTATTAGCTTTAAGATTTTCTCAACATGACCTGGCAGTGTGCACTTGCAGCCCAGAAATCCAACCATGTCTTGAGCTGCATCAAGAGCATTTGGCTGAAAGGGCCTCTCTGGTCTGCTGAGACCTCACCTGAGTATTCTGTTTAGCGCTGGGGCTCCCAACCAAAGAAGAGCATGGTTCTGTTGAGGTGAGCCTAGGGGAGGGCCATGAAGACAATTCTCTAGAGAGCTGGAGTACCTCTGCTTACAAAGACAGACTGAGAGAGCTGGAGCTGTTCAGCCTGGGAAAGAGAAGGACACCTTATAGCACCTTCCAGTGCCTGAAGGGAGTCACTACAAGAGAGATGGAAAGGGACTTTTTACAAATGCATGCAGTGATAGAACAAGGGAGAATGGCTTTAATCTGAGAGAATACGTTTAGATCAGATATCAGGATGAGAGTTTTTGCTGTGAGGGTGGTGAAAAACTGGCACAGGATGCCCAGAGAAGCTGTGGGCTCCCCATCCCTGGAAGTGTTCAATACCAGCTTGGTCTAGTGGAAAGTGTCCCTACCCATGGCAGGGGCCTTGGAACAAGATGATCTATAAGGTCCCTTCAACCCACAGCATTCTGTGATTCTATGATTTTATAAATTATACTTAACCTTTTGCAAGTAAGAGTATGAATAATGTTACAATAGCAAAAGACGACCGGACACTGCCCACAAAAATTTGCCAGTGTAACAGAAAAATTTTACAGAATAAAAAAAAAACACAAAGCAGGAAAAAAAATCTTGTTTAGATCTCTCCCATCCTAAATAAAGATGCTTCAATGCAAACAGGATAAAGAGCTAACATTCACCTATTCAGGAAATGAGGTTTGACACTAAAAGAAGAAATAAAATAGGATTTATCTCAAGAAACCTACGAAAACTGGATATGTTCCTACATGCATGCTTGTAAGTCCATAACAGACTTTTTCACATCTGGAAATGTGTCACATCACCCTATGTCCTGTATGGCCGAACAGGAGACAAAAGGGCAGAGATACATTTAGACTGAGTCCACTTAACTGAAGTTTAAACATCTGCTGTAGGATGAGATTAACTCCAGTCTCTGTCTATTTTTTTACTGTTGAATAAAAGTCTGGGTACTAATCCTGAGTGACATCAAGCAATCCGTATCAATACTTCTTAGGGTTTACTCCTTACACAGCAGAGCTGTGCAGGAGAGATAGAAGTTCAAGGCAAAGACAGAAAACAAGTTAAAATTTTAGTTGATTAGTACTCAGTCTTCCTCCTTGAACTTCTTTAATTCAGCTGTTAGAAAAAAATGTTCTGTAGGTGCCTGTTTCTCTCCATCAACTACTATAAAAGGAGTGAAGGGTACAGATATCCAGAAATAGTTATTTACAATGTATATATCTAGTGGAATGAGGTGAGATGAATTTCTGTTTTAAACTGCTACCACTGGTGTTATCAGCTCATGGAGGCACCAGAAATATCTCTACACTGAGTGCAGTATTCAGTGGAGTAGGGGATGGTCTTGTGGTTTTCATTTCAAGATAAAAGAGTAGGCCTGAGAGTAGAGATTTAATTGCCAATGCACTGTCTTTCAGCTGTGAGGGAGTCTCACTTTTATATAATCATCTCTTGGGTAATTCTAGGTCTGAAGAAATTAGCTGCTAATGAAACACTACCATTACTTCAAAAGAAGTCACAACAGTTGATTAAGCAAGTATATGTCTTCACAAATGAGCATAAATTGTCTCAGGGCTCTTTTAGAAAGGATTAATGTGGATAAAAAGTGTACTGATAGTACATTTAAAAGGCTGGGAATATATAAATTGTTTATAACAAATTCATCTTTCTTTTCATAGTCATTTAATACTGTATTCATTATCACTGTGGAACACAAACTGCTAAAAATTCTGTAAAGCACAATGTAAAAAGCAGTAGTATAACACAACGGCATAGGAAAAAAAATTAATCTCTGGCTGTATATTTCTTCTTTTACTAGTTAGAGTTACAAACTGGGAATTCAGCAAAACTGTAAATGTTTGTTGTTCAGCTGCCAATGTATTTGCTCAGGAATTTGTCGGCAGGGTATGTCCCACATCAGAATACTGCATATCACGGAAATTGGGTGTTGATCAGCCATATAAATTATATAACTACCTTCTCTTGGATAAGTCTTGACTGCACCACTGCGGACTCCTCACAGTGCAGCTTATATAGAGCAGAGTTCAGTTCTTTCCTGTTCTTGTAGCTCAATCCTGGTAGGCAGTTCAGTTCCACACAGTGAATCACTCACTTCCCGCCAGTGGGTTGGAGGAGAGAATCAGAAGGGTAAAAGTCAAAATATGTATAAGCTGAAATAAAGGCAGTTTAATAGGTAAGGCAGTATCCAGTACATCCTCATTAACTCCCCACCACCCTTTGAGCTCAGGCTGGGTCACTACGGCACTTGTACTTCTTCCTGTGATGCTCACCCTCCACTGGTTCAGGTGGTTCTTCCTGTAGTGCTTCCTGTAAAATGCATCTTTAATCATGGCTTACAACAATTTAAAGGTATCTCCACTACAGTCTTCAGCTCTGATCCCTTTGGGTCAGGCCACAGGGTTTAACATTGCAGTCAACTCTTCTCCTCACTCCTGCTCCAGCATGACGTCCTCTGTAGACCACCATGTCTCAGGGGTGTACACGCTCCAGTGTGACCTTATCCAAGGTCCACAGTATCTTCAGGGGTGTACCTGATGTGTAGTGAATTAATCCATGGCCACTGATAGACACTTCAGGGTGTACCTGCTGTGGCATGGATTTACCTAGAGCAACAGATGCTTTGAGATGTACTTTCTCCAGCATGGACTTCTCCTTGGGCCATAATCCCTTCAGGGAGTATGTACTTTCACCTAGTGGAGCAAGATAACAGAAAAATATGACTGGTTTAAAAAGATTAGGAATAAAATGGAGAAAAGGGGTGGGTGATTTAAAATCAAAGGGATTTTTCTAAAAAGAAAAATAAAATCTGTACAGACAAGACAGAGAACTTTCCAAATAATTCTAAGAAGCTGAAGAAATTTCTGGAATATGGAAGAGATTCTGACAGTGAGATGTCACAGACCATGACAGACTAGGAGCTAGACCCAGTAAAGGAAATCTCCTACACCGCCCTGCAAACAATGGAGAATGACTGGTGCCTAACGTCATCAGCCTGAATCCTCTTTGGGGGGCACCTACCTCTTCCAGTCCACTACAGTGGGAAAATAGTTTTCTCAAGAACTTGCTACTTGGCTGAAAAGTCAGCATGGCCATGAGGAAGTAGGGAAAGAGAAGTTTTCTCTAACAGTCTGTGCTGGTTTGGGCTGGTGTAGAGTTAACTTTTTTCACAACAGCTGGCATGGGGCTGTGTTTTGGATTCATACTGAATACAGGGTTGATAACACAGAGATGTTTTTGTTATTGAGGGAGGAGGGCTTACACAGAGCCAAGGCCTTTTCTGCTTTTCGTACTGCCCCGCTGGGGAGAAGGCTGGCAGTGCATGGGAGGTTGGGAGGGGACACAGCCAGGACAGGTGACCCAAACTGGCCAAGGGGATATTCCAGACCATATGGCATCATTCTCAGTATATAAAGCTGTGTGAAGTAGGAGGAAAGGGGGACATCTGGAGTGAGGGCACTTGTCTACCCATTACACGTGATGGGGCTCTGCTCTCCCGGAGATGGCTGAACACCTGCCTGCCTGCGGGAAGCAGTGAATTAATTCCTTGTTTTTCTTTGCTTTTGTGTGAGCTTTTTGCTTTACTCTATTAAACTGTCTTTATCTCAGCCCACAAGCTTGCAACCTTTTACTGTTCCAGTTCTCTCCCCAGTCATGCTGGTGCGAGAGTTAGCAAGTGGCTGCATAGTAGTTGGTGGCTGGCTGAGGTTAAAGCATGACACACTTCCAGAAAAACTGCTGGACAAATTAGGCTACACACCAGACCCTGTCGCTCTGAGTTTTGCAGTTCTTTGATGTTTTTAATGCTGTAAATAGAGTTCTCATGCACTTTCTGTAAACATAGCCATGTTTTGCTAACCGTTCCGTTTGTTTTCATTCTTTCTCCTAAGGCAGAGACTTTTGATGGATTTTTCCTTTGACCAATGTGATTGAGGGGTGGTAACCTCACCCTCCAATCCACGGCGGTTTCTAAAAACATATAAATAAACAAGTGCGGGTCCTTTTTGGGCCCTTGGCATCTTGTCCTGACAGAGCTGAGTCTGCGTTGTTCTTTTCGTGTCCAAGTGCGACAAGACCCCAACCACTAAAACCCATTTTTGATTAAGAGTTTAACTTAAGAATTTGAAACATTAATTTTCTCAACATGAAGAAATTCAAGATGTGTTGACCACTTAATAGAATATTTCTTTGTTCATGAGATCTTCAGCTCTTTTGGGACCACACTATTATTCCTTCCCACTGTTGATACTGAGCTACTGTGCAGAAAGTCATCACAGATTCCACCAGGGTACAAATAGGCCTTTGTGGCCCTGCCCAGTCTCCCTAGGACCTCTGCTTACCCCTGCCCATGCACGCAGGGGAGACATACAAGCCAAGGTCTGGGCACCCAAAGCTCTCCTGAGCTACAGTGCAGGTGTACCTGTCTCCAGCCCTGACTGTATCACCATTTCCTCCTGCTCTTGACTGGATCTCATGGTTGCACTTTGGACCTGGTTTATCACCTATCATGTTGGGGGCTGGCTATGGACCTTGTAACCAGCTCTGGGCTCTGCCCACCATGCTCAGACCCCACAGGACGGTCTCAGCTTGTCCTCTCTTGTCATGGAGCCCCACTTCTGCTGATCTCTCTCAGATTCACAGGGACAAGGGAAGAGTGTGTAACCCAATTATGTTATTCAGCAATTCACTGCTTTTTGCTATTGTTTTTACATTTTTATCCAATGCTACATAAAAATGCAAGTTTCTGAAGCAACTGAAGCAATTCTGATCAGGACTCAGTTTCATACTTCTTGGACCATGGTACTTTTTACATACAGTACAATTTGGTAGGAGTTGAAATCTACTCTGCCAGAGTCTGCAGTGAGTGCCCAGTGGGACTGGACAGTGAGTCAAGGAGTCATGGAGGAGGTAATGAGGGACCAGAATCCAGGCAGGAACGCTGGGTCAGGACAGACAGAGGGGCTGTGCTGTGCTTAAGGAATCTGAGTGTGTGTTGGTGAACCTGAAGAGTGTGGTGTGTGTGGTGCACTTCTGACTTTCTGCCTCTGCCAGCCGAAGAGCTTGGTTTCCTATTCGTCTCTTCCCATAAGTATTCCTGTTATTCTTCCACAAATTCCTATAAAGATAGCACCTATGGCAGTGGTCTGTAAGCATACCTCCATCCCTAATTCAAATCTCTCTATAAGTCCTTTTTCTACAACATATATTATAAAGCCATCCATAAAATCTAATTAAAAATTATCAAAAATTGTTCATACAAAAAAAAAATTATAGCACCATCATGTCAGCCTCTCTGATCAAGCAGTCTTCCCTTAAGCAGTCCAATATGAGGTTAATCTCTGCTTTGGCAGCTGGAAAAAATCTAGCACATTTAAAGTCCTCTCAGAGTTTAATAAACAACAGTGAATAACATCAATCACACTTGTCACATTTATCCAACAGTACAATGAAGGTCTCAGTTTCAGATCACTTAAGCTGTTTTCTAAAATAAAAGAAATGCAAACTATTAAATGGCAGTGTCAAAAGAACCCTTTAAAAAAGTGCAGTGGAGAGAGAGAAGAAAATTCTAGGAAGAAATGCAAATGTTTTGATTCAAACATCAAGAATCAAAATGACTATATTAAAATTGAATGCTTCAGTAAATAATCTACAGATACCTCTAGAAATCTTAAAATTATGTGAAGTCACTTACGAGAGTATTTGTCCTGCCTAATTTTGCACATCAAGGCATTATTTGTCTAATCTGATAATCCCCATATGCTCCCTCCTTAGTAAAAAGTAAAATGCTTTCATCTTAGGTAGAATTTTTTTTTCCTCGATAATTTAGATGACTGAACTTCACCTGTTTATCGCCTGAATATTCATGTCTGAAGAGTATTTGTTTACATTTTTATACACTGCAGGCAGGATTTGACAGTAAGCTGCAAATGCCAGTGAATCAAGAACCTGTATAAATAATGGCAGTCTTTTTATTTTCAGTTGAAACAAGAAGTGCTTTGTAACCCGTACCTAGGCAATGCTTGTGGTATATGACATAAATGACAATCTTGTTCACATATTTGTTATATATTCATAGCAGAATTTTTTAAAAAGAATAAAGCTAGAAACAGCTCAACTTTCTCTAGGAGAGAAACCTTTTTTTTCCATTTGAATAGTAATAGGAGACAGCATACATTTTTTCTTGAATATTTGATTGTTTTTTCTTGCCTTTTGAAACTGTGATTTTTATTTGTTACTTATATACATCAGTACATCAATACATAATGATGTGCAGAATAAATTCTATTTGGTTAGCAATTCTTAGTAGCTTTGATCCATTACTCTATGTATTAACTGTATAGCCTCACATTAGTAATAAACTAAAGCTGAAAAGACACCTTCAAAATTCCTTTTACCCTCCAGTTTCTACAGGCAACATCAAAGTGAGTTGTTTAGATCAGACATTCTCCACAACTTCTTCAAATTTCTGATCATTTTACTGTAAGACATAGTGTAATTGTTTGTGCCAAAATTGTTTTTTGTAATTGGGACAGTAGTGGAGAGAATAATTCTTCAAGAAACATACATAGATATAATTCTCCATAGATATGCCAATAATGGCAAAGATCAGGCACTGATGAACAGAAACATATTAAATTCAGATTGCTTGCTTGAATATGAAGCCCTTGATCCTCTGCCTAAACCTGAAGAATTGAGAAAATCTGCTGCAAGCCTGAGCAGGAAGTTAGGGGAGAAAGAAAACCAGTGTACCCAGAAATCTAGAACAGGCCTTGCCTGACCTAGTGCAGAAATCTACTTTAGACAATTTCCATTACAAAATTTCTTGTTTCTTTCCACCAACTATACAAGAAGCCCAGAAAAATTGCTCAAAAGTAGATATATTGCAGACATCTAAAGTGGGTGCAATCAACCTGACCTCAGGCATCCAAGCAACATACTGGTCTGGGCATTTAAAAAAGACCTCAAATTCTCAGACTATGATTGCATAAGTGGATTAATAGAAACCCTCATTCATAGCGACTTTTTCACTCTTTCAGGAATCAGATCACCTCAAAGTCATTGTAGAATGACTCCATAATATGAGCTGTAGCATTTAAAAGAGCAGGCAGTTTCCTCCCCAAAGATCTGGGAGTCAGTGTGGAGCCTTTATGTGATAAACTATTGGTTATTTAAGGAAAAGTTCTTCTGCATAAACAACAATAATTCTCAGACTTTTTAAACTGATTTAAGAATATTGTATAAATGTAAATTATTAAGTGAATTTTCCAATAACAACGAGTACCACTGATGATCTATTTAGAGTTTACACTCAATTTTGCAGTTAATTGTAACCTGTCTGAACATTTTTCTTTTGTGTCTGAACATTTTTCTTTTGTGTTTCTTCAAAAAATAAGCGTTTCTGGAGGCATGCATAATGATGCATGTGTATATGGATATTATTTATGTGCACACATATATGTGCATTTTATTTGCACCTGTCTTCCCAACTGACCAATTTTGGTTGTTTAGGAAATTGGAAAAAATTAATCCTATCCATTGTCTAGGCTATTGAGAAAAAAATACAATTCCTACCCAAGACAAGACAATCTTTTCTTTTTCACTCAGAATTGAACACCTGTGTGCAGACATGATATGAATATGCTGTGCGTAAATCAAATCTCTTAGAGGTTTATAAATATCATTAGCAAAGATAAATTGTGATTTTGTGATTCAGAAAATGAGAGGCAGTGTGGAAAAGACCTTTGAAAAGCGTCAATAACATTGTCAGTAAATCAGAGACCAAATGCTGGGAGTGCTTAAAACCTATGGCACAGGAAAATAAGCATCAATGGAAAAGTTGTAAGTGTTTCACACTTTACAAGTTTAGTTGTAAGTGTTTTACAACTAAAACACTTTCTCCCACAGTAGTTTGTAGATTTTTGGTCTTTTCTATTGATGTTGCTGTTTCCCTGCTCTTAAACAGGAACTGAAAGTTTCATTTGTGCATCCCATTAGATACTATCTCCAGGTACATTTCAAAGCACTGTGCCTTCAGAAACACATCATTCCATGTTTTCAAACATACAGGGGTTTTACAATGTGGACGAAACTCACTTGAAAGGGGGATAAGAATACTAAGCTTGTAAATTTGTGATTCTGACAATTGCTGATTATAATTCAGGAGAGTTATAATGTTCAGGTCTGTTCTGTAAAGGTAGACTGTGGTCTCAACAGCTAATAATATAGCATAGACTGGGACTGGTGATTGGAGAAAACACTTTTATTCAAGTTTGTCTTCTCTCTCTCCCTCTCTATCTATCTATCTATCTATCTAACCACCTAATCTCCTGGCTTTTTTAGTTTGGCTTCAGCTAATAGAAGAAATAAACTCTGACTTTTCTGAGAGCTTTACCCAGAAAACTCTATCTTAAATGAATCATTCAGGTGCTCACATGATGTGAGTCTTATCATCAGGCTGGGAATTTCATTCCATGAATCATGTTGAACTGTTCAAGGAATATAATGCATAACATTTCCCGGTATTCAAAGTGGCTGTGCTTCTTCACATGAGATAGCTACAAATGATTACTTCTGGGCAAAAACCAGGCCAGCTGTTATTCATGCTAATTGCTAACATCATTCCAAACAACAAATATATTTGAGTAAATCATAATGGTTTTCTGGAAAAATCATGTTTGTAAGAACAGGTGAAGTTTCCCTCATGATAATATTTCAATAGAGTTTCTCAAGGGTGTACAGTGTACCAGAAGAGTACTAAGACTGTTTCTTTATGCTGGTCTCTTGAATGTCAGTAACAGACTACTCCTCAAAAAAAAAAAAAAAAAAGACACTAGTTGCCAATGCAGCTCAGATCATACAAGCTTCTGGCATTTTTTTTTCATATCTCTCTATCTATCTATCTATCTATCTATCTATCTATCTATCTATCTATCTATCTAAAATAATGATAAAAACTAATAAAAACCCACCAACCCCACCCTGTAAATACCAAAGCACTTTTACTATAACTTTGAGCTAATTTTATCGTTCATCTAGAAAAGATTTCCCTTTCTTACAATTTGTTTATTCAGAGTTTATCTTAAGGGACAGTCCATGGAATCAATGTGCTGTGCAATAACTAGCTGACTGCATGATCTAATTAACACTAAATTGTTATTTCCTTCTTTCTATTTTTGTCATGGTCATTCCTAGTGTTTCCACTCACTGCAGATAAACGCTAACTCCTCAGGGCAGGATCTGTGGCATCTTTGGTGTTCATGACTCACCTATTATATACAGCTGCCAAACCTTGTAGGGCTTCTTTTTCTTTAACCATTGCATTATTTAAAAACTCATATCATTAGCTCTCATTGATTTGAGTAGTGATAACTAAAAAAAGTCCATCTAAGTATCAAATCCAAATAATCAGATATGAGAAAGAAGTAGAAAAAGGAAAAAAAAGAGACATTCATCCATTTTTGCCTTGAAAGCACAAAATCTTCTTATAAACAGATGAAACTAATGCTATAGATACAGTATAAAGCTTTATTGCTTTTTTCCTTTTTGTGGCAAATGATGCATTTGTTCCTACTATGTTTAGTCCATCAGATAACCTTTATCAGAAGAAACCAAATATAAGTGCTTCAGTGCTGAAAGAACTTTGTTAATTCATTGATAACCAAAAGTGGAAGACAGAAAACATTAAGTATTATAATTTAAAATGTTCCAATGTGCCTTTTTATAGAAAAAAGTAATTGCATTGATGTTAAATATTCACACTGCAAAGTAGTTTTGAAAAATTGCCCATGCTAAATTTGTCCCCCACCAAATTTCTATTTTCTAACATTACAACACAGTCCAAGAAATATTTGACTCGTTCTTTTGATATTAATGCAGGCTATAAGAAAACCATCTCAAAGAATCATCAAGTTTATTTTTCAGTCTTGCCACAAGATGACCACTCTATTGAGACTGTGGTGACCTCACTGTGACTATTCAATGAGTCTGTAATGCTTCACAGTGAAGCTTTTTACTTTATGCTAATCAGCATTCATTATTTGCAATTAAAAACATGTGCTTTTATCGTTTCACAAACATTTGATTGTGACAGCTAATTCAATGCTGGCTTTGTCTTCATTTTAAAAGAAGAAGTGTAAACCAATTGAATCACAGATACTGTGATGACATCAAATTAATATTACAGATATAGACAATTATCCTATTGCAATGTTTAGGGATCCATGTAGGTCATACTTTTAAGGGAGTTTACATCCTAGCACAGTAATGTCTTATAGCTCTGTTAAACTACAAACTCCAGTATCTTTTATCTAAGCAGTCTCTGTAGTGATCAGCCATGACAATGTTAAACCTTTTATAGTTTTTCAAAGAAAAGCACTTATTCATCTTACAAATGACATCATTAGGCTTTGAGAACATGAAAAATCTTTATTAAATAATTTCTATATTTTATTTAAAGAAAACATTAGGATTTAAAAAATATTAGACATATTTAAAATATTTCTTTGCTAGAAAAATTCGTATATGAGATTCCATTTTCTTTATAGACATTTATAATTTCTTTCCTGTATTTCTATTTCATTTACAACACTAAATCTTAGGCAGAAAACATCATTTTCTGGTGTCCTTATCTTCTTCACTGTCAGTGAAGAAGATAAGGACAGATGATGCCAGAAAGTTTCTAAAATGTTCAACATTGACACAAGCTCTATTATATTTCTCTCCATCTTTTTGTATTTATGTGAATGTAATGATGCCTACAGGTATTTTAAATTTCAAGTTTGTCTGTCAGCTATTCCAAGTAACCAGTTGGTTTTTCAGAGATTACTTTCTGCTTCACTGGATTTGAAGTCTACAATCTCCCTTCTTTCTAGCATTTTGCAAAGATATTAGCATGGCTGAAAATCAGTGAAATAAACAATATAGCTTATTCCAATCACTAGAAGAGGCTGCAGGTGAGCATATTTTACAGACCAAGGAAATTCCCTATTTCCACATCCAGTGTTCATGTAGTCAATATCACAGCAACCTGTACTTAGCTAAATAAAAATCAGCACAAATACAAACATTTGCTTTTATTTATGGATAATTCTAGTGTTGAAACTGGTATATATAATTTGAAATAAAATGCCTATCTTTTTGAAAGGGTGGATGTTTATTTTAAGGTGGATGTTTATATACAACTTTGCTGTCAGATACGCCGGAGAAGCAAAAGCGTGTCCTTTGCTAATGAGTTTTTTAGTTTTGTTTCAAAGGCCCACAGTAACCTGGTGGGATAATCCTCTGCAAGCTATAAAAAGCTGTTAGGTGATTACCTGCTTGACACCAAAATTCCAGAATCTTAGTAAAAACATTCTGCTGTGGCAACACTGAAATACATATTCTCGCTCTAAAAAAAGAATGCAGAATCTCCTTTCTTGCTTTTTAATTTCATGTAACAAATTGTTTATTGTCCTAAGGAAAATAAATTAACAAGTCACCTATTGAGACTCTGCAACGTGTTTGTTCTGAGGTGGCCATAAACTGCTACCCACAAGCCTTTCCTCAACTTCAGCCAGTATTTAAGAATAAGTGCCAACTGGCAATTGTCCAGTTTGATCAGTCCGAATGTTCTTTCAATCAGTTTGTTAAATACGACCGATACTGGCTTCATGCAATCTAATATAGTTTCAATGATTCTCTGAAAATAGTGTGTCCAAGATACTTCATGAATCCTAACAGCAGTGGAAGAATTGACCATCTTTTTTCATTGACATATACGTGTTTCACAAGCGGTCTTACAAGATATTTAATAATATTTAATTTGTACATATAACTTACACTAATAATTTTTTGTTAAATTGTTTTCTAAAAAGAAAATACAGTGAAAGAATGATGTAAGAGTAGAGAAAAGCATGGGGAAGTGTTGCCTTGATTTTCACAGTTCTTCAATGTTTTTAATTCTGTAAATAGAGTTCTCACGCACTTTCTGTAAACATAAGCCATGTTATGCTAACTGTGCCTGGATGCTTTCATTCTTTCTCCTAAGGCGGAGAAGTTTGATTGATTTCTCCTTCGACCTATGTGGTTGAGGGGTGGTAATGTCACTCTCCAATCCTTGAAGTTTTCTAAAAGTGTATAAAATAAAGGACCGGGCTTGGCTCGGGGGAGCTTTGGCTCATTTCTCTCTCTTTCAGAGCTGGTGTCTGTGTGTTCCTTCGTGTCTGCGTGTGACAGGGAAGGGTTAATATATTGGTGTAGGAATATATAAGCCACACCATGGTTGCCCAGGCCAAATCATTAAATGAAAGAACTTGAGAAAAGCAGAGTTTAGGAAAGACATGGATTTATTTACTAATGTCTATTGATTACAAAAGCATTTTCTGCCAAAAAGAGATCTCAGAGATATTATTTAATTAATCACAAATTTTTTCATTTCTGCCATCTTTCCCATATTTCTATCAGCTACTAGCTAATCAAATGCAAAAATTACACCTGTAGCTGTCCAGATTTTGTTCCATCATTTCAGCTGATGATTCATGTTTTAATGACCCCCACGGTGGGTGAATGGGCTTCAGAACTAGCATGGGTCTCTCACGATAATAGAGTGAAATGGCTTTCTTCATCATCAGTGTTGTCTATGGCAAATAATTACAGGAGTCTCCTACTCAGTTCTCTTCATTTGCACAGACCCTTGAGTCAAATTCAAAGTCTTACTATCATTCTCTAAGGAAGTTCAGTTCCATGTAACTTATAAGGTATCTTCCATCACAGTAATCCTCCTTTAGATTCTAAAAAAAGTCTAAAGACTGCACTTACTCAATTTAATTTTCTATAGCCACAACAGATATTATAGCCATGAGGAAGAAAGAAGAAAGAAAAGAGGGATCAAGTACTCCACTCACTACTTCAGAGTAAAGAAAAGTCAAACTACACCATCAGGAAAAATTTAAAACTTAGATGGCAATAAGGAGCTAGTGTGAAAAAAATCTGAGGATCCTGTCATAGGAAGAAATACCTCTTACTGGTAGCTTTTCTATAGAGACAGTGCAATGGTAGTGGCACTGCCCAAGAGCAGATGATGGCTGCATGGAGACTTCTTCAAGCCTGAAAAATGTCACTGGCAGCAGATTTTCTAACTGCATTGTGCGGACATGATTGTTTCTATTTTATTTTGCTAACAGTTGATCGGGAAGGAAAGGGTTTGATTTTACAAGGGTAAATTTTAATAAATTAAGGACATTTATTAGGATATTGTGATGAGATTTCTGGTGGGTTTCTGAGGCCTTGTGCCCTCTCTCGTGAGCTGTTTCTGAATAGAGTGAAGAGTGGACAGTGTAAGGATCTACATACCTGAACTGTACCCCACAATTATGGGAGCTGGCTTTTTTAATCTTTCCTGTATCATATGTCAGAAAGTATTTTCACTGACTGGGCATGCCTCCATACCTGTGACACTCTCACAGCACAAAGGTCACAATTTAGTCTGACTGCTGGGTCTTCAGGAGTCTATGAAACAAGAAGCAGCCTTCCAATGAAGCTAGAAAATAGTGGTTTGGAAGGCTCTCAACAAAAGGTGTCCTTTCTGGTCTGATTTTCCAGGAAAAAATTATTGACTGCTGGATGCTCTCTTTGTAGTGCCTGGTGTTGAACATATTACTTTCTGCCTTACAGTAAATGTAGGAAAGGGGACTCTGCTCAAGTACTGGCAGGAATGAACAGAACATTGAGCACAGAAAAGGTAAAGGAGAGGGAACGAAGAACAGTCAACAGCAGGAATGAAATGAGCGTGTTTTATCAGCCCACAGCTATCCACCCAGCCTAGTCAAGTTAAAAGGCAACGTTCAGGCAGCCCATCAACTCATCCAAACATAGTCCCTCAAGCATAAAGAATAATTTTCCATTTGGCCTGTGGGAAGTGAGCTGTTGCAAAAGCGCAAGCAATTCTTTTGAAAATCTATGTAAATGCACTTTAGGTAACTAACTTAGGAAAGAGAAGTTTGAAAATTATCTGCAGGCCTCTATAGAAGGTGGTGCCTCTGGGGTAAAAAAACTATTTCTAATGTTTTTCTGTCAACTTGGATGCTGTTTTAGAAGAACAACTGACATATATTTAGCCACCTGCTTGGCACTAAACAAACAATGGTGATTTGGGTTGCTTTTTAACTGAAGGATGGCAGAATGGAGAAAGTGTTTTCAGCCCAATGTCATCTGTTTATTTCAACTGAATTTTATAGTAGAAATCATTTTTAGCTCCCGGCGAAACCCATTCCATACCACTGTGTGTTCATAGCTGATAAGTTGATAGTTGCAAGATTTCTTAATCTTGAAATCATTTGGGGAAAAAATAAAAATGCCGAATGTAAGGGGCATAGCTCCTTACAGTCTATAAAATATAGTTTCTTGTGGTGTCTGGGGATAGGAGTCAAGAGTCCCTTAGGTCTCTTCCAAACCTTTCTTCTGGATGAATCACTTTGCTATCACACAAAGGTCCCGAACCCAAATAGGACCTGGTATGTTCCCATTCCCTTGCCATACCTTGGTTTCCCTAGTCGTGTGCACTCTTTCCAGGTAAGCCAGAACCATGCCTGCTGTTCAGAATAGAGTTTTATATTATATACCTCTTAATAAATACATGTTGTCTTGCTTGTTGTTTTAACCTGTGGAAACAATGGCTCAGATACAAGAAATTCACAGGACTATCCTACATCTTCTCTATTCTCAAGGGGAAAAAATATTGGAGCTAATACAACCAACAATATGCTTGGAAAAGGAGCATAGTTTACATTAAATAAATCCAGAAACAAACCTTTCCTTTCTCTTTGTTTTTTTCCCTCACAAATAAACTCCAAATTTGATTTACTGGATGAGTGAAAAACAGATGGGATAGTTATTGTCACCACTAAAAAATGTCTCTGACACTGACTTTTGTTTTCATTAGTGTAAGCAAGATCAGGGAATTTTGTAGCCCTTTTGGAATTGCTGTTATCATGTCTGTGAAACCAATAGAAAGATTTTCTTTTGGGTCTCATTCATTAGTTGCTCTTCCTTTACTTTCTGGGAGTCAAGTACTACATGTCTTTCTTCTTTCTATTTAACATAATTTTTTAAAAAAAGGATCTCTTAATCAATTAGTTCTTTTTAAAGTCATAATCAAAACTCCATGAATTCTCCTGCCTGGAAGAATTAAATCTCAGGTTACAAAGAATAATTAGCTCAATTTTGCCACACATACATGAGATCCTAAAGTGTCAGTTATCTTCTGTCTCCTGAAATATGTTGAAACATCACATATAGAAGTTGCCATTAACACCTCCTGCTGATGCTGTGAATTGCTTCAGCCCCATCAAATGCAGTATGTTAAAGCTTTGAATTAAGATCCACATGAGTAGAACAAGCTTTGAAGACAGCTGCAGAACCCTTGTCTTCAGGCAGTACCCTTATTCAACACTGTTTTATACATTTACCTTCAAATATGAACTTTAGCGGTTACATTTCTTGGATACTGAGAGAGATGGCCTGTTATATACAAAAAAATAAGTAGGTTTCTCCTTAGACTACGATAAGCTTTCACTTGCAGAAGAAGACAGTCTGTTTATTCCTGGAAACATAAAATAACAATAATTCCCCAAAATACAACCCTTTTAATACAAAGTAATATCTTACTACCACAACATTTATTAATAAGAATAAACACTATCCACACAATTCAGGAGCAGATAGTCACCAAAATCCTGATTGCATTAATATTAAAATACATATACATATACATATACATGTACCTGCACATTATCAATCATTCCAGAGCTGTCATAGTACTGGAGGCTAGGCTCAGAATTTCCTGCAAAATACAAGGGAAGTATTCGCTGATACTATTTGTATCAGCCTCACTGTTTACAGGAGTGGATTTTTTACTTCAACAGCAATCACATAATATATAACAGATATATTATATACATGAGACTGCATGTATGAGAAGAACATGCTTGTTCCCTCTGTACCATATGAAGTGATCTAAATACAACAGTAATACATCTCTTTATTTAAAAACAAAGAAAAATTTTCTTTCTTTGCACTGGTGCATAGAACAGCAATGTTGAATGTTGTGCAGAATCAGCCATCTTTTCACCACACCTTGATGCTGAAAGTCATGCTGTTCTAAACTTCCAAGACAAATCCCATATGTTTTTTAATCTTTTCCTTGCCATGTTTTCCTCTTCCAAACATTGCTGCAACTGTATTAGCATTTCACTGTCTCAGAACATGTGATGCAAATATAAAAATAGGACTCTCTTCCTGTGTCTGATACTATATTAAAAGTTGCTTCAGGAAAGTTGACAGGGAGAGATTCCTACTAGCTGATTCACAAGAAGACTCAACTCTGTCCTGAAGAAACAGATGGTTCCAATTAACTCTTTGCATGTATGATTAAATACACAAGAGCTCGCAAACTTACATTTTTCTAAATCTGAAAGACATAATAGAGTTTTCCACAAAATCTAGAGGCCTGAAGCAGGTCTAGATAGATTTAGAATGGGAAAAATTGATGGTGATAAGCTTTCACTTTTCTACTTGAAAATATCTCATGGATATATTTTGATGCGGAGTACGTTTGCACACAGTGCAGCCAATAAGGAATAAAATATCTCTGTAAGGGTCATGCATTGCAAAACTATCTCCAACTTAGACACTCAGTATGTCCAAGGTGACACTGGCCAAAAGTACTGAACAACAGAGTCAGAAAGGTATCTGGGCTCTTAGCTGACACTTCAGAGGGATTTAAGAGCCTTTATAATTGTAAGCATCTGGGCATTAATGACTTAGAGATTCGATTTTCAAAATTAACTTAAGTAATTAAAAGCCCAGGTTGAACTGAATTGTAATTAGTCTGAGGTTCCAAAGGGCCATATTTTTGAAGCTATTAAAATATTTTGAATTGTGGCTAGTGATACTGTGGTTAGTGATATTTCTAAGGGAAAAGAGGTGTAAGTGTATATAAATAGACTGTAATACAAATTAATTTTCACTTCTGAAAATGGACCTGTGTCATATATTAATAGAAGACTTTTGAAAATATTATTAGCAAGCTAGTAAAAAATTTTGGTGTTGAGCAATAAATACCTATCCTCTGCAGCTTTAGAACACTGAGTCTTTAACCTTTATATTCAAATATTCTATTTATGTTTTTCTTGCAACACAAAATGGTTTAAAATTCCAAAAGTAAATATCATCACTTTAAAAGAAAAATGTGTGGGACTGTAAAGTGCACACTGCTATACAGGAAGCTGGTGAAGTGCAATTGCAATTACTTGTAAAATTCTTTATGATCTCAGTTAAAAGAGACTACAGAACTGCACATAATGATGATGACGTTGACAATGATCATTATTGATTCTGAGAGCTACTCGTGTTTTCATACATATTGCACTGTTTACAAGGTCTATGAAGTGAGCCTCCCAATACATTTCCTCTCTTGTATTCAGGCAATTTTTCTGATGAAAGCTACATGTGACACAGTGCTCCAAATTCACTCAGCTACTGTCTACAGTAAAAGGCGCTCAGTCCCCAGTGAAGTCAGAAATAAAACTAAATGTGTCAGTTTATTTAAGCTGATAAAGACCAGAAAACATTCTTTTTGTTGCCCACAGAATTTATGCCATTTTCACGACAAGACAACATCTGCTTTTTCATCCTACAAATGACTGAATCATTTAAATGTTCATTAGTCAATAAACCATTGAGATGTGTATTGCTATCGCTTCATCAAGAATCACAGAATCACAGAACAGGTAAGATTGGAAGGACCTCTAGGGGTCTTCTGGTCCAACCTGCCTTATCAAGCCGGGTCATCCCAGAGCACACGGCACAGGATTGTGTCCAGACAGTTCTTGAATATCCCCAGTGAGCAAGACTCCACAACCTTTCTGGACAATCTGTTCCACTGTGTGGTCACCTGAACAGTAAAGAAGTTCTTCCTCATGCTCAGGTGGAACTTCCCATGCTTCAGTTCCTGCCCATTGCCTCTTGTCCTATTGTTTGGCACCACCAAGAAGAGCCTGGCTCCATCCTTTGGACACCCTCCTTTCAGATACTTACAGACAGCAATGAGGTCCCCTCTCAGTCATCTGTTCTCGAGGTTGATCAGGCCCAGCTCACTCATCCTTTCCTCATAAGAGAGATGCTCCAGTCCCTTAATCACCTTTGTAGCCCTCCTCTGGACCCATTTCAGCATCTCCATGTCTCTCCTGTACTGAGGAGCCCAGAACTGGACACAGCACTCAAGATGTGGCCTCACCAGGGCTGAGTAGAGGGCACCCTCAACCTGCTGGCAAATGTTTTTCAAAATGCAGCCCAGGATACCACTAGTCTTAGATCAAAGACAAAGATAGTTTTTACATATTTTTACACTGCTTTCCACAGGAATTATTTGTCTTCTTACTGTAAGGTTTGAAAAACACTATGTAGCAATAGCAAAAGTAGGTGTGCATTAAAGAATCAAAGCTTCTTTACAGCTCACAAGTACTTTAGATTTTATCTTCATTTTCTTTTGTCTACTTATATACATTGCTTCAGGTATCATACAATTTTCTGGAAAACCAGAAGACAGGCTTGTAAATCAAGAAAAATACCCAAAACATTTGCCTTTGAAACTTCATAGATAAATGTTAGGTAAAGATACATTCAGTTGACTGTGGTCCACAGCCTCAAGGAAATGTTAAAAGTGGCTATAGACAACTGGAGTAACTTCTGATAAAGAAAATAGAGAAGGGGCTAATACTGCAAAGATATTCAGCATCTGTCTCCTTTACTCAACTCCCTGCAATATTTACTAATTTTTTGAAGCAGAGCAACTCACATTTGCAACAATTACAATGTGTCCAAGGACCAGGAAAAGCAAAGCAAGCGCAATCACCCCCGCAACTGAAGTCTCACATCTAAGCCTTGGGATTTGCAAGCTCGGAGTGCCTCATTCTCTGTTGCTTGTCCACCTGGTCTGGTACTCTGCAAGATTAGCACCTACAGATGAAAAATAGATGGAAGGAAACCTCCTCATAATGAAGAATCAATGGTTTGACTACTTGCCTGAAAAAGTGGATATATGCATCAAATTTCTGCTCCTGCTTCTACGAATTGGCGTACTACTGTAACCAGAAGGCAACAGGTGTTCAGTGTAAGGCTGAGCTTTTTATGATCTAATCAAACAGTCATCAAACCAGACAGAAAATGATGTACAATCTTGTGGCTTGGGCATTGAGTTGACCAAACAGGAATTTTATAATTATCTATTCTATCCCATAGTTTCAGCTTCAGAATAATTTTTCTCAATTTTTCCTCTTTTTCCCTTCTGTCCTTCATTATGCTGTCCAGTGAGGGTAAGCTTTCAGAGGAGAAAAAGAAAATATCTTCATATCAACTAACATTTTAAGTCACTATCTCAATTGCATGAAGCAGGAAACAAGTGAAAATATGTAATGGGACCCATCTTTCTCAAATTTCTCTTCTGTCTCAATACTAGACTTTAAACTAGGTGGAAAAACTTACTTAGAAATAAATATATTACTCCCTTGCAATGTTCTGAAAGAAAAGGGCAGAAAGCAGGCCAAGGAAGAATGAAAAATTTTCTTATGAGTGTATAAAAAATTAGGTACCTTTTAAATAGACATTGAATTGTGTAACTATTCTAGAGATAATGTAAGCATTTTCCTAGCACTTCTCACTGGATAATGCAACTGGAATCCCTAAAGGTCTTTTGTACTCTTTCAATGCCTAGACACCTCAGAAGTCAAGCTGTGGAACCCACCTGGTCACTAAATGCACGAAACACGTCTTTTAAAGGGTAGGATAGCACTCAGCACTGAGACTGAGTCCCATTTATAGATCCAGTCCTATACTGTCAGCGTTGCATTTTTCTTTGAGGAGGAAAGCAGACACTAAAATCATAGAATAAAGATAATGCATTATGTATTTAAAGCAAATGGAAGTCACGTAGATTGACTGAAATTCAGCTTTTGACTGAGAGAAGAGTCCTCAGCCTACAAATCATGGGTTCTCCAGGGCAAAATGAGAAGCTGCCTTTGATTGCTTGTGATGAAGAGCTATTTAACGTGAACTGCAGGAAACAGTCTATATTGCAGTACATTGGAATGGAAGAGATACATAAAGACACGCCCTTTGTCACTGAAAGACAAAAGAACAAAGGCTATTATGATTAAATTACTGTGATACCATGATAAAGATTTAGTTCTGCAAACAAGAAAGAGGTTGGAAAATGTAAAATACAAGACCATACAGAGCTCTCAACACATTACCTGATGCAGGGCAATGAATCAAATAGGAGAAAACATTCTGTAAAACCAAATGTACAAATACAATACAATAAAATTTTGTCCGCAAATACACCCTGCATTCACATTTTTTCTAATTCATGGATCTTTTTTTTATAGCTCATATGATATTCACAGCTATTATTATGAGCTGTAATGGCTACAAACACCAAAGTATTCAATGCACTGGAATTTTCTATTCAGTGATCCAGTTAAAAGTACCTTGAGTCCTGAGTGATTCAGTAAATTATATACTATACTATTCGCTATTGAACATGGCTTTGCATATAGTATCTACCATGGAAGGCATAATTTTCAGTATTATCTACATGTAGACATCTCCAGTCTGAAGTGATGATGCTGCAAATGGATGGAGAAAATTCCCAAAGGATAAAAAAGAGTAGTTCATGTAGCAAATGCTAATAATAACAATAAAACCATTGCATAAGTAAAAGTACTTTTAGAAAATAATGAAATAAAAGTAAACAAAAACTGTAGACAATTTTTTTATTCCCAAAATATACATAAATATTAACGTGCTTTATCACTGCCTTAGTTAAACTGACTCTGACATGCAAAAATAATAACTCTTAGGAAGCATTCATTAAAAAGCTTTTAAGGACAGGAGAATAATATGAACTAGAATGACTATCTGTGATGGTTTTGGCCAGGGCAGAGTTGACTTTCTTCACCGTGGCTGGCATGGGGATGTGTTTTGGATTTGTGGTGAACACAGGGTTGATAATACAGAGATGTTTTTGTTATTGCAGAGCAGGGCTTTCACAGAGCCAAGGCCTTTTCTGCTTTTCCTGCTGGCAAGGAAGTTGAGGGTGCCTGGAAGGTTGAGAGGGGACAAAGCCAGGACAGGTGACCCAAACTGACCAAAGGAAGAAGAGAGGAACATTTGGAGTGATGGCTGCAGTCTTTCCAAGTTACCATTATGTGTGATGGGTCCCTGCTCTCCCGGAGATGGATGAACACCTGCCTGCCCATGGGAAGAAGTGAATTGATTCCTCGATTTATTTTGCTTGTGTGTGCTGCTTTTGGTTTTTCTATTAAACTGTCTTTATCTCAAACCATGATTTTTCTGGCTTTTACACTTCTGATTCTCTCTCCAGTTCTGCTGGTGGGGGAGCGAGCGAGTGGCTGTGTGGGGCTTGATGGCTGGCTGGGGCTAAACCACAACACCAACTAAAACAATCTTTAAGAACTGGAGAATAAAAATACAAGAACAAAAGTGTCAAATTTTCTATAAGTAACCTCAAAAAAGGCTGAAATTCAAAAGGAACTATATTTAGGAAAAGGGAAAATAGAAATATATAGGTATCCAGTTGAAGTATCAAAGTATATTAATGTAAAACATTATTCCTGTTAGAAACTGTTACAGTAAAAATCACTGTCTTTAAATGAGGAGCAGAAAAAAAAAGATGGTTAAAAAAATAAAATAATAGGGAAAAAATAGATAGAAGAGAGAAGAAAGAAGCAAAAAGCAGAAAGAAAAGGAACTGAAAGAAACAGAAAAAAAAAATAGGCAAATAGACTAGAGAGCAAAACCATGCCTGACAGCAAAAGTAAATGCTTCTAACTTAAATAACCTTTTTGTCTGTATGATCATTAAATATCACCCATATATCCTATCATGAAAAATAAGCATAATATCAGTTTGTCTCACTGAAGAGGAATATTTGCATCCAATAGGTCCCCCTATAGTATAACCTGATATGTGCAGAATGTGCTCAGAAAAGATCCTTAGCCTCATGCTTCTACATGGGCTACCACAAACCTTCAACTGATATTTTGCAAGTAGAAGAGTTCAGTGAGAGCGTTTATCATTGTATTCATCAAAACAGCCAATACCACAGCAAGAAAAATGCGTAAATCCAAACTACTTTTGTCACAGCTGGGATCATCCAACAGTATAAACTGAGATATTATGCTGAAGATTTATGAGGATAACATTGTGCAGTGCATTTTTGGACCTTTTTAAAAACATTATACAAAAATTAGAAATGTAAAAGAGGAAGAGTGTGAATTTTGATCTCTTTATTAAAATATGTCTGGAGATTTGGGAAAGGAAAAAAGAAATAAAAGACTGTTTCAAACTAAATCTATGCTACTATAACCAACCATTGTTAACTGTAGTAAATTGGAATGAGGTCATTATTCTTGCTCTTCCTTTCTGAGAGCCTTGATAGAAGGAATGTCTGGAGCACTGAATTTTGATAGAAATCTAACTACAATATATGTATATATATGTATATACAATATGTATATTTAAACACGTTAACTATCACATGTATCTGGCTTCATATTTGACAGGTTTATCCCTTAGCGTAGTTCAAGTAAAAGCAATTCCAAGAAATTATTTGTGTTTTTTAAAAGCTTACCTACACATTTGATTTCAGTATTTTAGCATATGTTAAAATGAGCTATTTTACCGAGGAGGGAGTTATAAGTGTTTCCACCAAAGTAATTACGAAGTTTTCATAGTCTTTTTGTCACAAACAACAGTCCCTGAAGTGCATATAGAAGAGTACTAATAAACAGATAACTTTAATGAAGAGAAAAGTGGCATCATGGGACAGTAGTACATTCTTTTAATTCAACTTTAATGCTGGGGAAGAAAAGTAATTTTATGTAATTTTATGTTCTGATTTAATAATCAGTGTATTGCTAGTTAAGCCATTAAATCCTCAGTGTTCAAATGGGTGGCACTGGCTTCAATTCTTTCATCACTTATTTCCACCACTACGGACCCATGAACTTGACTAGATACACAGGGATCTAATTGGAAATAACATTCTTATCTTGAAACCTCCATGACTTTTCATATGAAACATTCTGCAGAGTTTGAAAATACTCAAGAGATAAGCCACAGGCAATACTGTTTAAAGGGCAAATAGAGATGTCGAGACTCTGTATCAGCCCAAATGCAAAGTGAAGGAGGGGAAATGAGCAGAAGTTTCGTTATGTGGAAATTGCCACATCTTTGAGGAGATTTCAGGCTTTAGGTAAGGGAGGCTATTACTTGGGTTTTGGTTGCTGCTGCAGCATCCTGAATAAATAATACCTTTTCACTTTGAACAAGTTCTTCTGTACCATAGAAATATGCTGCTGTCATAATGTGTCTACAGGAAGACTAAACAGGTGCAAAAACACCAAGCCAAAAGTGCAATGAATAATCATGAGTATGGTAACCTGGTAAGACAGAGTGAGGATAATTAACAGAATCCCTTTATAACAGTGTACAGCCATGGATTCACCACTTGGAAGAAACACACACAGAGTCAGGGGAAGAAGCACAACTCAGACAAAGAAAGAGTGGAGAAAAATATACTGATTGATAATGAAAAGGTTTGCCTTCTAATTTGTGTCCAGACACCAATAGCACAAATGCTTAGAGTTGGGCAAATCACCTTTATGGTCAAACCAGAGAAACAGACAAACACAGATTTGTGTGTCTGTTTCTAGATGATTCCTAAAGGTCAGATGGGTCATACTTAAGAACTGAAAAGTTCTGACAGAGGAATCCTACTACTGGAAGTTAGACATCTTGGTAAAATCTCATGACAGTGCTGTACCACAGGTTCCTATCACTTAAAACAGAATAATATATCACTGTTGGAATAATTCATGTACTAAAGCTCTTCCAGCATGAAGATGCAGTAAACAATAGAATATTATTAATTGTCTTTATAAATATTAAAGAATGTGTATTTTTCTTTAACCTATCAAGCTCTTAGCCTTTTAGCTGTGTTATAACCACTGCACAAATACCATAAGAAAACAGACATGGAATGCAATCAAAAAACAATGGGATGCTAGGTGAGTCAAAACATCAGTACTCAGCCATTGATTCATCATCTCATTAAGTACATCTCATTAAGTACATTGTTAAACACATGCTGCACGTCAGTAAAAAGATTTAAAATTAACTTGTTTTTTGGAATTTCTGCTATGATTTACAAAGATATGTGAGACAGTAAATTTTCTCACTTTGATGAACATGCAGAATAGAAATATAAAAAAAATATATAAGTATGTTCAGATAAGGACTGACAAAAAATACTGTGGATATTAAAAATTGTCTTTAATAAACTGAATGAATCATAAAACAGTCTTGTTATATAAGCCTAAATCATATTCGCTTGATTTTTTAACAAGTGAAATCTAAGGTTAGGAATCATGTGAGCAGTTTCTGTAATGTTTTTTAAGCAAAATAAAGTAAACCCTATAGACAAATGAAAAATGTAAAAGGCTATTATGTCATTAATCATAGGTATGATCACTTTAACTTAGAGATGGGGTTTTTTAAGATGGGGAGATCCTCTGCTCCAAGCTGTCTGAGTAAAGTTCAAGCAGTCAAACCATTTTTTAATCGTAACCTCCAAAGCTATTTTTGTCTTGGATGCCTAAAAATAAACACAGCACTATTGTGAGAAGTCACAATCTTTCTCTGAAAGTCACAATATTTTCTTACCTATAACTCAAAGTTTTCAAAAAAGTTTAATTTACTAGTGTATGCAGGTAGTATAAGTTTATCCACTAGAGTCCTTTCCCTCAGTGCAAAGAGGAATAGATTTCTCCTTCTGGAGTACAGCAGGAGTGGAACAGATAAATATGTTGTTTATCTTAATATTTATTTTCAAGAAACATTATATACGAGGGTTTACATTATCTGGAAAATGAATTATGTATGTGACAATATGGCACATCCCTCAGTCAGGCAATTTCTAATGTCTACTCTGCCTCTTCAGCCATCACATGCTGTGATCGAAAATAATCTTGTTTTTCTGAAGTTGCTTTGTTTTGGGGTTTTTCCTATTATCCCTGTGAAGGAGTTACTTTAACTTTCTCCCAAACAAATAGTATTTGCAAACACAATGAAGTTATATTTAAATCACCAAAGATTAAATGAAGCAGCAGGAGGCCAAGGGAAGGTGCTATCTCTTCAGAAAGCAAGATAATGGCTTGAGAAAGCTGAAGGATTTGCAGACTTTGGATTTATATATTTTTTAAATTGTTTGTTTAAGTGCACCAAAGGTCAGAAATTAGTAATATAAGGATAATGTTTAGTGCCTGTCTTTCTCTGCTTGACTCCTGTGTTAGTAATGGTGTTTATTTCTTACTGGAGATTGTCTTAATGGATGAGGTAATATTGAAGCTGGTCAGCTTCGGCCAGTTCATACTACAGCAAGATATTAAGTTGGCTCTTTTAAGATCAGGCATTTTAACATTATAGCAAATTCTTTAGCTCACCTGACACCAAACCCCATTCTTTCTCCCGAAGCTTTCTAAGTAAGGCCAGAGCACTTTGTAACACAGCACAGCATACTGGCAAAGATGGCAGCCTTTTTTGTTGAAGTTAATTGGCCTCCTCTTTCTTCTAATGAGAGAAGTTTCTTTGCCTGTTTCCCAACATATGAAGTTTCCATCCCTGCATATGGAGGTCTGTGGAATAGCACATATGCTGCTTTGAGTCATCTTAAAACCACTCCTCCTCCCACATGCTCACAGTCTTTTGAAGAGGAAGTGAACTCAGTGCCTCCATCTGTGCTGATAAACACAGAAAGACCAGGGAACAATCCATGTTCTATCCCCCATGATGCAGCATCAACTTTATCTTAATTAGCCCCAGCAACATCAGAGTTATCTTTTTGGTTCCAGTAGTCCAAATCAGAGCCAAGATGTTGATTGGGGGGTGCAGTGTTAAGTTCACCCACTGAACCTCCTGGGAACCCAGTAACACCCAGCTCTGAGACTAAATGCACAGCCGTGTGAGGTTCTGTACTGGGTTTGCATGGCAAGATTTTGGCAGTGGGCATCTACAGTGGTAACTTCCATTAAAAGCTGCCAGAAGCTTCCTCCATGTGCTACACAGCCAGTGCCATCAGCTCCAAGATGGACCCACTGCTGGCCAAGGCCGAGCCCATCAGTGATGGTGGTAGGACCTCTGGGATAACAGATTTAACAAGAAGGGGAAAAACCTGCCCAACAGCAACTTCAGCCAGTAGAAAGGAGCGAGAATGCACAGAAGAAACAGCCCTGCAGAAACCGAGGTTACTGAAGAAGAAGGGAGAGGAGGTGCAGAGATTCTCCTGCAACCCCTAGAGCAGACCACGGTGGGTCAGGCTGTGTCCCTGCAACCCGTGGAAGGGACCCACTCTGGAGCAGTTTGTGAAGAACAGCAGCCTGTGGGAGGGACTCACACTGGAGGAGTTCATGGTCTCCTGTGGAAAGGACCTCCATGATGGAGCAGTAGAAGGGTGTAAGGAGTCCTCCCACCGAGAAGGAAGGAATGGCAGAGATGTGTGATGAATTGACTGCAGCCCCCATTTCCCATGCCCTGGGCTGCTGGAGGGGAGGAGGTAGAGAATTCAGGAGTGAAGGTGAGCCCAGGAAGAAGAAAGGGGTGGGGGGAAGATGTTTTAAGATTTAGCTTCTATTTTTCATTACCCTAGTCTGATTGGATTGGTAATTAATTTTCCCCAAGCTGAAACTCTTCTGCCTATGGTGGCAACTGATGAGTGATTTTTCCCTGTCTTTATCTTGACCCACAAACCTTTTACTATCCTTTCTTCCCTGTCCAGCTGAGGAAGGGAGAGATAGAGCAGCTTTGGTAGCCACCTGGCATCTAGACAAGGTAAACTCACCATAGTTGCTTAGGTCTTGATCAAGAAATGTAATAATTAGGTGTCTGCCCAGACCATGTGTGAAGAATACATGGGCTACCAGTAGAAAGATAGGAAATTTAGAAAGGAATCTAATCTGACAAGTGCACTGAGAAGAAAATCACCTAAATTCTACATATAATGAGGAACCAAACATAACTAAACAGTAACTGTTAAGACCTTGCTAACTCCTAAGCACTCTGCCTCATACATCTTCATTACACTCCTATGAAGTTTCTCTTGGTTTAAATTGTTGTCTCAGAATAAAGTCCTGAAAGAACATTCCCTAGCAAAGCTCTAACATCAGCCCGTTTTACAATAATGGATTGGCAGCTCATCTGCCATTACTGGAGTCTTAAAAAAAAAAATATAGGTTTCGTATTCCTTGATCCCTCAGGTAAAGCTGAGGCCCCTTTGCAGAGTCAAAGGCTCTTTCGATACTTCAGTGTCCGGTCATCGCAATCTGTGGCTTTAAGCAAACCAAGCCAGTTGTAAGACATATTTGGTGAGTAAAATTGTGTGATATTTCTCTCATGTGAGCTTTAGATACTTCACAGAGACCATGATAATTTTAAGTAACTCCCTGATCAACCAACAAACTATTTTGAGGCTATATGCCTGCTCTCTGGCATGAACTTCTTCTCAAGTACAGCAAAGGGAGAAAAAATATCCATTCTAAATTGGGGGGAGGTCTTGATTCTCTACAGTTCTCCCAGTAGCTTTCACTTTAAAATTATGACAACCTTGAAACTTGCTATGGGTACAAATTACTGAAGAAAAAAATTCATGACCTTGAACTCCTTTTATAAATTCTAAAAATAGCTTCTGAAGAGTGCAAAGCCACTGATGTTACAAAGTTCAGTGACCTGTAATAACTATTATTATTTCCATTGACCCATAGTAATGATTGACCTGCACTGGAACTAGCAACACTCAATAGCACATTTTCTTTTTTTTTTTATGTTCCATTTTCCAAGACACGCACACACACACACACACACACTCAAAAATATCAGTCCAAATCACACAGGCCAGATTTTAATCTGGTTATGCTTTTGTTGACAATAAAGCTATAACCATAAAACCAGAAGGTAATGGATTAATGTCTAATAACTAAATACAAATCAATAGACCATTGCGAAGAAAAAACAAAGATAATTTTATGTCTTTGAAAAAAAAACCCAAAAATCAATATTCATTACACTATTTTATGTGGAAAACAGCTGTGTTTATGTTTATAAAAGCTAGTATCAAGTTGTGTTGAAAGGGAGAGATGGATGCTACTGTTGCAGAAGGTCAAGCATGGCAATCCAGGTCTGAGGAGGAAATTTGTTCACTAAAAATTAGTAATGTATATGCTGGATATACATATGGCATACACATCAAACATTTTAACATTTAACATTTAAGGATCTTAATACATCCACACAATGGTTTCAACATCTAAAGAATTTGTACTTAACACAGCGGTGACCATGTTTTTTCAGAAGCTGATCTTTCTGCTTTCACTCAAGTAAAAGAGTAGAGGTAATCCTTAAAATTTCAGACTGATCAGAATGAGACCTGAGTTAATACTGGATGCGGGAAAAAACGTTTCTTTTCAATAATTCACTTAGTACGTATCTCTTGTCCTGTGTCGATCATTGCTTAATATTTTAAAAAGGTGTACATATCACTTATTATCAAATGAAGGATTAACTCAAGAAAAGTATTTTATTTTCAGTGACCCTATGTAGACAACTACCTTGAATAATACGCAAACAATACAACAGAGACATTTTAATTTTTCTTCTTTGCAGCTTGATGCACACAATTCAAATCAGAATGTATTCAGTTTCTGTTACTGTAGGGTTCCTCGGATTGTTAATTTTTGCTCTGCTTTAAGATCTTCTCAGTCAATTTACTTACAATCCATATTCTCTACATAGAAGTGCTATTATGCAGATATCAATTTCTGAAGACATGTACCAGAAGAGCAATCTACCATGTAAAAGCTATTCTAGATACCAGTTCTATGCACTTGCTCCTTGGGCAGACAATTGAAATTGAGCTTTTTATATCCCTAAGGAATAGGGAAAACATTGACATGTTGGTTATGCTGTTGACACTGTCACATTAGATGGTACTTTACTAAAATAAAATTTGAAACAGAAATTTGCATTGATTGCTATTTCCGTCACAATCTCATATTACCATAAATAAAGAGAAAAAGGTTTTACCCTTGCATAAAGGCTGCTCATTTTCCCAGGAATTATGCATTTTCATTTTTCAACAAAACAAATAATTTTTTTTTCCTTTAAGGAAGTCACTGTATGAAGAAGTAAAACACCAGATAATTTTGCTCTATACTGAAGGAAATGCCTTTTGACTTTTATTGAACTTCTTGCTGAGTTTTTGATTTCTTGAACCAAATGGTTATTATGTGGAGTCCTAGAGATGTGCAGAACTAGGAATAGAGAAATTGTCAAACTCTACATTCGACATTTCAGTGCTGCTTAAAGAAATAAAATCTCAAATTTGTCAAATGAAAGTGCTATCTTATTGTGGGTAAAAACTTCAAACATCAACTTCCTACAAATTATTTTCTTCACTATCTGAGCTACACTGTATAAGTATGAAGAAAAAGTGGTGTCTGGTGAATAAAGCTAATACTTAAAAAGTAATTGTATATAACAAATTTTTACTTTCTGAAACTCTGTTAGGGCTAGATCACCTTTTATTTTCTCTGTCAGATGTAATTATTGTATAAAAAAATTGTGATGCAGCACCTGTAAATATTTCTTGATTGATAATTTGTGAGAAGCGAGGTGCTAGTGTCCTATATTTAGGCTTTTTAGATTTAACAGTGGTCTCAAAGAATATTGCTGATTATTTTATGAGTATGGTTTAAAGTCACATCTGCAATGTAACTACTGTGGCTGCACACTCAGCATTCTCTTTCTCTATAATCTACTTTCAAACAGATAAAATTTAAACGTCTATATCTGAGCATCTCACTGTAGCCTGAATTTTTAGTTGAAAGAGAAACAGAAGGCAATTTGTCTCACTTGTTTTAGACACCTCGGCCTTTCACTTACATAACCTGGAAATGCCGATGCCTCAGGAAGGAAAAAAAAAGAGGCCCAGACTGGATGCCTGATTTCGAGACAGCAAAGTTAGAGCAAGCAAATCCCACTCTTTCTAATGAATAATAATACTCTTTTTTCACTACATATGAAAGTTGAACAAGACAGAAGTATGATTTTGATCTGACTGAAGGCTTTTATGAACTCAAGAAGATCTCTATTCGGATGAACCTCAGAACAGGTTTGGCTCCAACCATTTGTTTAGCTCTGCCAAGCGAAACCAGGGCCTCTGCAGAGAAAACACTATTATCTCAGAATGGGAGCTGAGTGATCAGAGTGACAACATGAAAAACAAAGCTCCTATCAGCTGCAAGATTTCTGAAGCATACAGCCAGAATACTTTCCTATTATCTAAAAAGTAGCTTAGGCATTAAGTTGTTTGGTTTCGCTATCTTCATTTCATCATAGACATAAAAATGTGTTAAATCCCACTGGGAGTTGGTTCAATTCACTTGTCTAAATAAAAGATACAATTTGGCCCAAATCCCAGAATACAGGGTAATTATCCTGCATTCAGTAAAGAACTTTTTGGGTTATTTAAGAATTTTGGCGAGCAAGGAATAAGCTAGCATTCAGGAATTAGAGCTAACAACTTCATTAAGAATTTTTACCTGAATATGGACTGAGGGAAGATGACAGAATCTGGTCCCTGGAAAATTCATATAATAATTTATTATCAAGGAAGCAAATGTCCATGCCACATTCCAAAGAGTTCAATTAAGCTACAACATATTATATGTTTTTCAGAGCAGAGCTAAGCAATTCAACTGACAAGGAAAAATACATACAACTGTCTGTTTCAGAGGAAATAAGAAAGGCTGGGGTATCATTCGAGCTGCTGCAATCAGAGGAAAAAGTCTCTGTAGTGCTGCATGATATCCACTCTCTAACTATTTCCATCACAGAAAACAGAATGGGATTGCAGGCTGTTGGTAGCTGCCTTAGAAGAACTATCTGACACACATCTTGGAGTCTTGGCTACCTGGCATATCACAAGGCTTCTTCAGTGCATTGTCCTCCATTGCTGTGAGCAGTGTTCTCCCCTCAGAGGTGGCTTCTGGCACTAAAAGGTTGTCACTTCAGCTCAGAAGCCATGGCTTAATGTCAGTGAGAAGTCAATTAAGAAATATCTACATATTCATGACACTCCCATAACTTGCAGACATTATGTACACAGTGAGCTGGCAGAAGTTGGAATGCTGTCCCTGAACTAATGTGATAAGGACTGTAATGAAAGACTTATGGTATTAATAATTTTTAGCAGTGTCATATTAGTACTATAGCTCAGCCTGTGCTTTGGGTTGTACTAAACAAGAGTTGTTTCATTATTATTTTAAGCCTTACACAAGAAGTCAGTGAAAGCAAACGTTCATATGCTGTGTAACACAGTATAAAAAACTATGGTAAAAAGATGTGCTGGAATATAATCTGAGTTAAAGCCCTCCTTCCTCTTATACTTTTAGAAAATTATGCTTACCTAATAAATTTTAAATTAGGCTTTCTTTTGAAAATGAAGTTGTGATCAGACTAAAAATATATTGAAGGTAATCCTTCTCACTGCTGGACTATATTGGCATTGTTCCAGATAAAAAGAAAAGCACAAAATGCATGGAGACATACACAAAACATCATAACCAAAGAACTCGTACTTCTATGAAAACTCAAAAGGATCTGAGGAAGAAGTTGGTCAAATGTGTCAAATACTTGGTTTAGAGACTGTAGGAGGCTTTTTTTCTTCCCAAGTCTCTTTTCTCTGCCAGTGTTTATCAGCTCTGATTTGTGATACGTCAACACAGCAGTCCCCAGTAGGCACTAAGCTAACCAGACGGCAAAATCTCATCCACCTTTGTCAGCCTTCCTATCAAACACTGCTTTGCCTCATGGGGTATTCCTTCACAAGTTTAGAAACTCCTTTCGCGTGTTAGCTACTTTCTTGTAAGGTTGTCATGACCACAGCAGAGTTTTGTTGATGAAAAGCTGCTGAGCAGAACCTTGCAGGTTTGCCTTGCAAGAGCTTGCAAGAACCAGCCCTTTGAAAGGGTGAGATTTGAGTGATATAAACCCCAAAGAGTTGTCCACTTTCCAGCTCTACTGTTGCTTTAGTCAAGCTGGACCCAGAGTTTCTGCTATCTTACAGTGACACAAGGGAAAGCAGTGCCAAGGCCCCTCTCCTGCTCTGTGCTGAGAACAGAATGATCATGCTAGGTCTGATCTACAGTGACACAGAATGATCACAGCTTTCAGTAAAATGTGAGTACCAGATGCTCTGTACTTCTGCAAGAAAAGTCACTATCTAATATTCATAGAGTCTTTCACACTGTAATCCACTATCCCGCATAGGAAGTTCAGGATGTAAGGCATTTTCCTTACTAAACAGCAAAACAATAAAAAGCGTATATTGCTAAAAGTTAAAAGGATCTCCTTTACTTGTCCTGTATCTCCTGCAGTTTAAAATCTTTGGTGAAGTGGCAGTCTGTTAGTCATGCGCCTTTCTTAGTTTTCCTGTGACTAGAAATCAATACTCACACCGGGGCTTTCACTGCAAAATGTGACTGTTTCCCCACTCAAAAGCATCTGTCTCAAAGCATCACACTGACTAGAGTCTTACAAAATTTGTCATCTGAATCAGCTGAATTTCGCTGATGGGGAAATCTCAAGGCACAATCTTCTCTGTACAACCACAGGTTGTAGCAGAGAGCTTTTTGCTAGATTGAGGGGGCAACGTGTACCTGCATCCCTATCTCCTGTAAAAGTTGGCCACAGTTGCCAGTCATGCCAAAAGACACTATTTGATATATTCTTTCAGAAGTGATGGTCCCGAATGAATCATCTGGGAAGGCTCCCATCTGCCACTGGAACTCTGCCCACACAACCAAGGCATTTCAATTGAGTTTCAATACCTGCTATGTCCTTTATTCAGGATAGAGTAAAATAAATACTCTATTTTACCATAGCAATAATGTACTTCTTCTGATGTATTTATCAATAACTATGACACTTCTTGGAGGGCTTGTGACTAGATCTCAGACTTGTGATTTGTAACATACTTGAGGTAATCAGGAATCCCACAGAAATGCTCTTACTTGTTCCTTCTTCATCACTAATTACAACACTAATCTTAAATACAGTGATAATCAGATTTTATGTAGTAAAAAGCAAGTTTAAAAGATATGTTTAACTACATGTAGTTGAATGGAATTAGGCTTATAAATTACTAACATCTTTGTCCCAGAAATCGTAACTCAGTATAGAAATATGAAATCAGTTCAATGTTTTCCCGCAACTCTGGAAGCAGCTCTTCCCCCAAAATAATGCTAGGAGTGAAGGAGTCAAATTGGTATCTTTTTCTATACTGCTGCTTCTCTCACACCCCTCATTCCATATCCCACACACACCTGGAATACTTCTCCTTAAACAGGCTGGAGTACTTCTTAACCAGGAGATTTATTGGACACATTAGTCTTTAAGGAGCCTTTAAGACTTACTAGATGTTTCTGCTGTCTAACAAAATAAAATATTATAGAGGTACCAAATGCTCCAGAAAACTTTTAATTCTGCTGTTATACCTGCACTTTAATAAAACAAAAGTCATCAAGTATAATGAAAACCTGAATACTCTAACAGCAGAGTCATCATTTACCCTACCAGCAGCTCAAGGGAAATGCAGTGGCTGTAATGGTATGAAAAATGGTATAAGAATAGGTCAGTAATTCCAAAAGCGTAAGAGGAAGAAATAACATAAGAGGAAACTGTGACATCAGAGAAACAAAAAAACAAAACTTAAAGGTAGAATTTTATAGAGACTTCAGATTCATTCATGAGAAGACTACTGATTCACTAAAACTAAAGTTATAATCAGTCTATAAAATTCAACCTCCACATAAATCAGTGTCAAAATCTGACAGAAATCCAAATGAGTCAATATTTCTGTTGAAATGAATAAAATTAGAGCAGATGCAAGTCAACTAAAAGCATCTGCTATGCATGTCCAGTCAAACTAACTTAAGTAGGATTGAGTTTATGGGCACATTTAACACCAAGCAGTGCTCAGAACAGTGCACATGGATGAGAATTTAGTAAAGGACTTGGGTAGTTTGATTTCTTTCTTAAATTATACACATTTGCTCTGAACTGTATACACTGCATTGTCTGTTCTATTTGTGCTAGAAATGAATGGCAAAGATATAAACAATTTATAAGGGCGGTACATACCAAGTGGTTTCAAAACCCCAGAGATTAGTGAATAATAAATAAAGCCAGGCCTTTTGTTAGTACTGTAATGCTTCACTGTTTAGGTCACATATGATTATTGAGCTAATGTCATTTTTGGGATGAAATGGCTGTTAAAATCACAGTGTATTTCCAAGGGTTTCACTGAATAAAGCAGAGCCTGATTCTGCTGCCACTGACTTTAGCAAGAATGAGGTAAAGCTCTAATTCAGACAAACAGTATTACACTATTTATATTTTAAGGATGGAGAATATAGGACAAAGGAATTAATATGATTTGTTTACAGCCCCAGAGAAAGTCAGTCTTTGAAGTTTTTGTTTCTATTCTGTCCTATTCTATTCTATTTTATTCTACTCTATGCAGCTTGTGCCACTGCCCTCATCCTCACAACACCAGAGAACATCCCAAGAGTTGCTAGACAATAAGTTCTGTATGTTTCACTTATTATTTACTTTTGAAAGATGCAGTTTTACAAAAGACTCAGGTACTACATTGGTTTTTGACGGGGATTCTAATTACAGGTTTCTTTGCTTCTTTGCTTTGGATCGGACATGGAGTTTGTCTCATGGAGTTGTAAAAGGAAAAGGAAGAGTAATTTTTGTTTTGACTGAAGGAAAATGTTTTGCTGTCCTCTGTTTTTAGTGCCTAAGCTGAGATCAAATGTCTGTACACTGTGCTTGCCACGGAGCATGGAGCCACTTAAGGTGGTCTTCAGGCCCTGTGATTTAGGGAGTTCCAGCTCCCACAGAGACTTTACCACTGTGAAGGGCGGCTCCACTGTGCTTGACAGATGCAGCAGCCTAGAAGAGTCCCAGTACTCGAGCTCTCAGCAGTAGCCTGGACCCAGACCATTGAGCACTTTAAGGCTAAAGATGGACATCTAAAATTCCATTTGAGATGTTGCAGACATACGGTGTAAGGAATGCTGGGGAGGTTAGCAATCTTTTTGACAGTCCAACATGTTAAATAAATGTGTAATTGGTCCTGCACTAAATAAAGTTTCCTGGGTTCTGATAATTTCATGTCTGTTTCTATGGCAGGCTTACAGTCTAGCCAATAGTGACTGGAAACTACAAAACGAAAACACGTAATTTTCTGCCACAGAGGACCTTCGAGTTCTTAGCCAGCAGCAAATCACAGCAGCAGCTCTAATTCACCAGGATACTCTTTCCACCAATCAAATGCTTACAAACTCTTCAAAAACATGACTTTCATTTCGTGGAGGCACAAGCTGCTCAACATTCACCAAGGCTCAGCAATGTCAACACAGCTGTTAATTCTCGATTTGCCTGCTGACACTCACGCCACAGCATAGAATCTCAGAATGGTTTGGGTTGGAAGCAGCCTTAAAGATCATCTTAGTTCCAACACCCCTGGTCAAGAGCAGGGATGCCACCCACTAGACCATATTGCTCAGAGCCCCATCCAATCCGGCCTTGAACACTTCCAGGGATGAGGCATCCACAGCTTCTCTGGGCAGCCTGTTCCAGTGCCTCACTACCCTCGGCGTAAAGAATTTCTTCCTTAACACCTAATTTAAATCTCTCCTCTTTTCGTTTAAAACTGCTCCCCTTGTCCGATGACCATCGGCCCGTGTAAAAAGTCGCTCTCCATCTTTCCAAAGACGAAGAACAAGCCGTGTTTATTTTATTTTTTTAATATCTTTGTCTCGCCTTGGTTTCCAGACGAGACTGCCTTCTTCCCCTGGTCCAGGCGCTGTCCTGTGAGCACACACACTCCCGTATCCCCGCTGTCCGCTGCGGCCGCGCCGCTGGGCTCAGTACAGCGGCCGCTTCCCTCCCTGCCTGCTGTCCGCTTTCCTTCCTGCCCGCTGCCCGCGGCGCTGCCGCAGCCTCCGCGGACGCGCCCCCGCGTCTCGCCCGCTCGCCCGCCCGCCCGCCTCGCAGCCGTGCCCGTGACTGCTCCCCCGCTCCGGCCCTTCCCGCGCGGCGGCGGCGGCGGAGGGGGAGTGTCCTGGGCGGCGCGCACATCCCAGCCCAGCCCAGCCCAGCCCAGCGCGGCGGCGGCGGGGGAATGGGCAGCCGCGG
>VXBT01012585.1:129563-149258 GCA_013400235.1 Oriolus oriolus
GGCCGCGGGAGGCAGGGACCCGCCCAGAGCGCGGCCCCTCCGCCGGGACCCCCGCCGGCTGCGCAGAGCAGGCCGTCTCCCCGCTGCACCGCGGGACCCGTGGACATGCAGGAAAAACAGCTTTCGGGACAGGGCTGAGGGTAGGGACAGCGAAGGACGCGTTTCGCATCGCTGCTGTGGAAAGGGAAGAGGGCGAGCAAATGTTTGGAGGTGTGCAAGGGGGATGCCCCGGTTCGGGATGCGCTTGTGGTTGAGAGGGAAGGTGCCGCTGGTGAGACGGGGGTGAGCTTGGGGCGGGGGCAAGAGGGAAGATGGCACGTCGGGGCGCAAGTGCTGCCGGGGGGCGGGGGGAGGCAGGGTGCCTCGGGCCATCCTGGCAGTCCATATTTGCTGTGGGGGATGCAGCTGGTGTTGCCTGGAGGGTACAGATGGTGATGCCCTGGAAGTAGCTGCTGCACTGGGAGGATAGTGGGGAGAGGGAGGATGGCTTCATGTTGCAGATGCAGCACTCTCTGCTCGAAGGGGCAGTGGGGGAGGCAGTGGGCGGAGGGGAGGCGCCAGCCCTTCCTCACACCCCTGTGCCTCTCTCTTCTCAGCACTTGCTCCTCTTCCTGCTCTTCGTTGGGCCTTTCAACTGCTTTGCCAGTTACAGCCGCGCCACTGAGCTCTTCTACAGCCTCAGCGAGGGGCTGCCTGCTGGCGTGCTCATCGGTAGCCTGGCCCGTGACCTACGGCTTCCTACGGCTGGTGGCCAGCACCCTGCATCTCTGCAGCCCACACTCTCCTTCACCCTGGCCTCCCATGGCTTGGGGGGACAGTATGTGCAGCTGGACAACCGCTCCGGGGAGCTGCACACCTCAGCCGTGGAGATCGACCGGGAAGCTCTATGCGTGGAAAGCAGTGGGGCCACCATCTTCGGGGGATCAGCTGCTGTCTCCTCTTCCTCCCCCTCACCAGAGTCATGCCTACTGCTGCTGGATGTGCTGGTACTGCCACAGGAGTACTTTCGCCTGGTGAAGGTAAAAATTGCTATCCGTGATGTCAATGACAATGCGCCCCGCTTCCCTGTGCCCCACATCCATCTCTCGGTGCCTGAGAATGCACCTGTGAACACCCGCCTGGCTATTGAGCACCCTGCTCTTGACCCCGACATGGGCACCAACGGTGTCCAGACCTACCGCCTGCGAGATAACTACGGTGTCTTCACCCTGGATGTGGAGGAGAATGAGAACGGGGAGAGGACTCCCTACCTGATTGTCATGGGGGCACTGGACAGGGAGACACAGGACGAGTATGTCACAGTCATCATCGCTGAGGATGGGGGCACACCTCCGCTCATGGGCAGTGCCACCCTCACTATTGGCATCAGCGACATCAATGACAACTGCCCCCAGTTCAACGACTCACAGCTCAATGTCACCCTTTATGGGAATTCCAGCCTAGGGACACACGTGGCTACTGTCCACGCGGTAGACATGGACCTTGGATCCAATGCCCAGATCACCTACTCGTACAGCCAGAAAGTACCCCAGCCATCCAGAGACTTGTTCCATCTGAATGAAAGCACAGGAGCCATCACACTCTCCACTAAAGTCGATGGGGACACTCCGAGGCTACACAGGCTGATCATACTGGGCAACGGTCCTGGCTGTATTCCTGCCGTGATCACAGTGCTGGTGACCATCATCAAAGTCATGATGAGGCCACCTGAAGTTGTTCCTCGTTTCATAGCTAATGAAGTGGAAGGGGTGGTCTACTTAAAGGAACTGGAGCCTATCAACACACCTATAGCATTTTTTACCATCAAAGACCCTGATGAAAAATACAAAGTCAGTTGCTATCTGGATGGTGATGGGCCTTTCAGACTTTCACCATACAAGCCATACAACAATGAATACCTGTTGGAGACCACGAAGCCTTTGGACTTTGAGACACAGCAGCTGTATGAAATCTCCATAGTTGCATGGAACTCAGAAGGATTTCACGTCAAGAAAGTTATCAAAGTACAGGTTCTGGATGACAATGACAACTCGCCAGTTTTCTCTGAACAACTGATAGAATTGTCCATTGAGGAGAACAATGTTCCCAATGCTTTTTTGACCAAACTGCATGCTAGTGATGCTGACAGTGGAGAAAGAGGGCAAGTGTCTTATTTCTTAGGTCCTGATGCCCCTTCCTATTTTGCTTTAGATAAAACCACAGGAGTCCTTACAGTTTCCACCCAACTGGACAGAGAAGAAAAAGAGAAATACAGATACACTGTCAAAGCAGTAGATTCTGGATTCCCTCCAAGAGAATCAATAGCAACTGTCACTATCACTGTATTGGATAAAAATGATAACAGTCCAAGATTTATCAATAAGGATTTCAGCTTTTTTGTGCCAGAGAACTTTCCAGGTTTTGGTGAAATTGGAGTTATAAGTGTCACGGATGCTGATGCAGGGCAAAATGGATGGGTTGCCCTTTCAGTTCTGAATGGAAGTGATATTTTTGTTATAGATACTGGAAAAGGAGTTTTGAGAGCTAAAGTCTCCCTGGACAGGGAGCAGCAAAGCTCCTACGTTCTGTGGATTGAAGCGGTTGATGGCGGTGATCCTGCCCTGTCTTCTACAGCAAAAATAACTATCCTTCTTCTGGACATAAATGATAACCCTCCTTTGGTCTTGTTTCCTCAGTCTAATATGTCGTACTTGTTGGTCCTTCCTTCTACCCTTCCTGGCTCTCCCATCACTGAGGTCTATGCTGTCGATAAGGACACTGGCATGAATGCAGTCATAGCTTACAGTATCATAGGAAGAAGAGGCCCTCGACCCGAGTCGTTTAGGATTGACCCCAAAACTGGTAATATCACCTTGGAAGAGTCACTGATGCAAAATGACTATGGCCTCTATCGGCTGCTTGTAAAAGTTAGTGATCACGGCTACCCAGAACCTCTGCATTCCACTGTCATGGTGAACCTTTTCGTCAACGATACCGTCAGCAATGAGAGCTACATCGAAAGTTTGTTAAGGAAGGAGCCTGACATCAGTGTAGAAGAAAAGCAGCCACAAATATCCATAGAGCCTACACATAAAAAAATGGAGTCAGCATCCTGCATGCCTACCTTGGTAGCTCTTTCAATAATAAGCTTGGGTTCAATTGCTTTAGTAACAGGGATGGGAATTTACATTTGTCTAAGAAAAGGGAAAAAGCATCACAGAGCAGATGAAAACTTGGAAGTACAAATCCCATTAAATGGAAGAATTAGCCTGCACATGTTGGAGAAGAAACCAATGGAGATTTCTAACATTTGATGTTTCTTTGTGTATAAATCCAACATCTGAAAAACCCCGGACGACACTAAAACACCTAGCTGTAGGTTGTATTGACAGAGGTTGCAATGAAGGACTGCTAATTTATAACTTAATAATATTATAATTGTAAATAGCTGTTTACAGTTTTTTAAATTCAATTTCAGTGTACAGGTTTTTTATGAAATGTTAGTAGCTAACAGCTCGCACCCTGACTATAAAAACATGGACATCATTTCCAGCTTTCATAATAATAAGATCAGTGAACATAAAAAAGGGGAAGGTAAGATGATTCTTTTAAACTCAAGTTTTAAAAGTCTTTTTAACCACGAGAGGGCATCAGATGCTCCTGAGCAGGGAACTGTTCAAGGTACTGTCCATGAGATAAACAGAATATATTTTAAGTATATTGATTTTAATATAAAATACCTATTGGCATACAGACATTTAACCACTACAAAAAAAAAAAAAAAAGAAATGTCTGTCCCAATGTATGTATAATAAAAATAATAAGTATGTTAAAATGCACTAGTAATGAAAACCAGAATGTTTATTACCTCACAAGTAAAGCTTATACAGTAGGATAGAAGAGGCATTAACAAGAAGTGCAATTCCTATTGAGCAAGAATGCAAGATATTGTAATGAGAATCTGAACTGCTGTGACATATCATTCATTTTTCTCCAGATTTCACCCTCATTGTCATTTGCTCCAGCAATCTGCTGGTCATTTTAATGGAAAAGTTATATTTAGTATTTCCTAAAGCAAATAATGACAGAGCCCCATCCTCATCCTCATAAACATGCCAGATGCAAGGAAGGAAGGGAATGGCTAAATCTTTAGTTGTCACAAAAGTGGTGGTATTTTTTTGTACTTTGAGCAATCTGTCAGTAGTACTCCCTCAGTTTGGTTGTGCAGTAAATTTTTGTTATGTGTTACTTCTGAATCTGATCTGCCAGATGAAAACAAAAATCACTTCACATTCTAAGGAATTGTAGGACTTTTTTTATTCTGACTGTTGCTCCTTTCTGCATTGGTATTTCATGTGAAAGATCTTGTTTCTGACTTTTGGCGACCATTCCTGGCTCCTTTTCATTGGCTTTGATTTTGGATTAGACCCAAAATCTAACTTGTGAGACTGGTGGCATATTTTCTTGATAATTTATTCTTTGCTGTATCCTCTGCAACAAAGCAGCAATTTTATCAGTGATGTATTACTTTCACTTCATTTTAAGAGCTGAGAACTATATTTTGTATGATGATTGCATCAAATTTCTCTGTGTGAACAAGATAAATTAGTGCTATGCTTAAAAATTATTTTGATTTCTCACATCATATGTCTGTAATGTACCAAAAGTGTTTATATGTCTGCAAATTAAAGCTATATATTTTCATAATAACTTATTCTCTCTCTCGTAGAATTTTAATTGTAAAGCTAAATATTATTTCAGTTATAAGAAATGCATTTTTCACAAATGCTTAGGTACTGGCTATCTGGTCCGACATGTCATAATACTTCCATACATTAGTACACTTCAAAATCATTAATGACAGTTTATGCTGTGCTTCTTGAAATTACCAGCAAAGACAACTGTATTTCAGTTGATGTAAGTGGTGCAGCAGCTCATACCTGTTTTGAAAGTAGGGAATGCAATTTGAGGCAGTTTATGATTTTTCTCTCTGTCACTGGCACATTAATTTGCCTTGAACCTACTGAAATGTAAGGGCTTCTGATAGATACTGGTTCTACTTAGCCTAAGCAACAGAATTAACATAATACCAAGGTTTTGCCATTCTGACTGTAGGAAAAACACTGTTTGTTTCAGGTTAGAATGTTTTCTGTTTGGACATGATTTGATAGCTGTGTTTCATGAAAAATTAGTTCAGCCTGTCAGAGCTTTATGGTCAATCACCTCTTTTCCTTTATTTTCATATTATCAAAATATGAAAATGGTGTGCATCCCTGAAATGCATTTGCCACAAAAAGACATTGTTTCTTATCTCTGAAGAAAAATTACATTATATCTTCGGAAACAGCTTCGGTATTACAGATACTGTGTACTGCTGTGGTGAGGAAGCTAGATCGTCTGCATTTTTCTCTCCAGTAAGGCGGCAAGTTAACTGAAAGACAGGATTCTTTTCATTGTTCTTCTCTTATTTCAATTAACAGTCCAGTATATTCTCAAGAGAGTTTAAACAGGAGCAAACCCAAGACTTAAGAAACACAATAGAAAGATAATCCTGATCCTTCAGTGTGTGTTCATGTGATGCTGGGCAGATACTTTTATTCAGGTTTGACAAATACATAGTCTTGACCCTGTTTGATTAAGCTTTGTTTGCTGTTCTTGTTGCCTTTTGTTTGTTTGTTTGTTTAGATCAAGCACGTTCCTAATGCACAATAAAGTGTAATGTTATGAGCCTGTTAAAACCAAAGTAGTGCTCATGAAGCATTTCACTCATGATTTTCTACACAGTTAAAGAAAGTGGGTCTGAAATGACACCTTCAGCCATACTGTTGTGCAGTTACTTGTGCAAAAGAATTTACACTGAATAAGACCTCGTAGAGCAGATTTTTGCCTTCTGTGAGTAGCCTTTCTGTGGGTAATGTCACTGAAAATGGCAAAATATGCAGTGAGCCGGCTTTTTTACTCCATATTTTGTGTTACTTAAAAAACACAGCTATTAACACCAAGTAATAAGCATAATAGTTAAACATGCAATGTTGAGCCTAACAGTGATTAAAAAGCAAAAAAACAGGAGTCTTACATTCATAGAACCTGTGAATTTCTTCCTAAAAAAAATGCTCTTTCTCAGCTGTAAATTCTTGATGCTGGCTGTATAGCAAACATTTCTGTGATGTTGCTATTTCCAAAGAATTCCTTACTGAAATTCCTTTCACATGAAAACACATTTTTAATGAGTATAACTAAAGTAAATTAGACTCAGATATAAAAGGCCTATTTTATTACCACCTTGTGCAGTTCACTTGCCAAAATATATGCAAATCTTGTCGACACTGGTAGTTGAGCTGGCACAAAAATAAATGTCTCATTCATTTACAGTATCCACAGAACAATCTTAGAGTGAGTGGGTGCCCTTTGTTCATTTTTATAAAAAATGAGATTGTCCTAAGTTTTGTATTGCCAAAGCCTCCTGAACTTGCCATGCAAACACTTTTTCATTAGAATTAACAAATTAAAAAATGAAAGACAAGAAATGGGCAATGAGCCCAGTGGCAGTAGACAGAGAAAATCAGTCTTCTCTTTCTACTTCATGTTATTCTTTTTAAAAGAACTCTTTGAAGTTACTGTTTTGATGCAAAACTAACCTAACACCTGGCTGAATGTTAATAAAGGATGAGATCTAAACGTGTGGAAGGGGAATTAGAGCTATTTGCTTTTTCTTGTGTCAAAACTCAGAAAACAATTAATTTTATAGTCTTTTATTTCTGTTTTTCAGTATCAGGGTTCAAACATGCAACTGTGCCACAGAGTCCACTGAGAAGAATGTAAAAAGCTCCCACTCTCTTAGCAGGACATCCAAGGAGAGGTACAGTATTAGCAGAACTTGGCCTCCCTAACAGCAGTGACAAACCTTTGATTACTGGCTGGGGTGTCATTGCAAATTTTCTGCCCCTAGCTGCTACTTTGGGAAATAAATTTGCATTAAAATACTCAAACACATGAAGATGATGAGTAGTCCATGGCTAATATTTCACCTCCTGGTTCAAAGCAATTAACTTTCTGGGAGCAGTGGCCTGCATCACAAAAATATCTTGCAGTTTGGCGTAAGTGGAGATACAAAGCATCTCTGCCACAAAGAAATCATCAGCTTAATATGCAGAGTGTTTGTTTTCATGATTCATGTGCATTATCAGAGCCATACTGAAAACTACCTGCCACCTTCCCTGTACTGTGCTTCTCAGCATCTTCTTGCAGACGTTTCTTTGTAGTTTGGGGAGCTAAGCACATTTATCTCCATTACCAAAATAATTTGAGTTTGAAGGAGATGTCTAGTGAAATTTAAAGTGGAAATAAAGATATTCGGCACCCTCATTTCCTATAGAGTAGGTTCATATAGTTTTTATGTGAGTAGTGGTTGCTAAGTGAGATAAAAGTTACAGAAATTAGTTTTATGCTTTGTTTTAATAGTGAGAAAACTATTTAAAAGATATTTGCAACATGTCATAATTTACAGTTTTCTGAGTTAAAACATGCAAAAGTACTTGTGCAGACAGCATTGCTATTTCCTTTTCACTCTCCGTACCAGACTGAACCAGCAGATAAGACAAAACTGTCATCTGCATTCTGAGATGGTGGGATTCAAGGATTATGGCTCACAAACAAATGTAGAGTTAAACAGCTCTGTTTTTCACATTATGGATGAGAAAAATACTTTTATTCTTATACCACAGATTGATAACTTGCATAATCTTTCTAATATTTTCCATCTGAATGTTTCAGTGATTTCTGCTATATTTGCATTTTAGTTTCATTACAGAATGAATTTTAAAGGCCAAATTTCAACTCTTAAGTTTTTTTATGAGAGTACTTTGAACAGGTGCTAAGAAAACATTGTTCTGAGTGAAGAAACGTTGAATCATTTATAATGTGTTCAGTCATTTATTCTACTGCTTGTAAAAACAAATACAGGCGTACATGTTGAAGTTGCAGGTTTTCATGTTGCTAGCTAGCACTGCTCATAAGTAGCAAACACTTAACTGAAATACATTGTAAGGAATTATTTCAACTGTTTAAATCAAGAGGACTTGCATTTTAAGCATCAAGTTGGATGTTTGTTTATTTCCAGCAGCGCTGGCAGTATCAATTTAATGTACTGTCCTAACTATTTTGTCTTATTTTCCATCTTCAAAGTTTGGGTTAAGTATTCATTCTCAGAGCAAGCCAGCAAGGTGAGAACTCTTACCTCTTTATACATAACAGGAGTGACAGCTTGATTTTTCTACCTGTGTGTCAGCATCTAATGCTGCCTGAGATGCCTTAAGGTAACCCACCTGGCCTCGAGCTGCACCTCGGGAGGAGTGCAGGCTTTCTCTCAATGAGCTATCAGATATGCCAGCTCAGTGCAGATGCTTTGGCTGTTTTAGAAGGTGTTCAGTAAATTCAAATGTGTGTTGAATTGAGTCCTTGATGTGATTCATCTCTATATTTACACATCTATGTTGACATGTCTACAGACAGATATTGACCACTGAGCTCAGAGCCTGAGCTTCCACTATAATCTGTGAGTTTCATCAGCACAGTCAATAGAACTAGAGAGTGCTTCGGTTTGCTCTAAAGTGGGAATTCAGGCAAGGTTTAGCTGCTCTGAAAATTAGTATTGAGTGCTATCTAGATTGCCCTTGAGCATCTCAAGCTTCTGCACAGTGCTGTCAGGACATCTTGTGCCTTTCTAGAGTAGTAGCTGGGTACCAGGAGAGCAAAGCAGCACCTAAGATGGTATAAGAAAACTATGGATAGGCATGCATATCGCACGTATGGTGGCGACACAGTGAGTGTATCAACCTGTCAACTCCACTGAGCAGAGCTGGACAGGCTATAATGGGAACATAAAACATAGATCAGAGACGTCTGATACTTAGTATCAGAGCCAAAAAAAAGACCTGCAAGCCTAAAATGTAACCACTATCATAACTAAGTGATAAGCTCTGAAACCTAAATTCATCCCGTGTAGTATTGCATGCAAGTCACTCCTGTAGGACACAGTAAAAGAAGATTTATGTGATGGCAGAGTACTCACTGCTGAGAGGTGAGAAAATTTTGTTATTTTTCAAGTGGTTTCAGTTGTGTATTTGGAGTTGATGCTGAAGACTTCTCTTGGTAAGGACACTCTCTCCAGCCTTCTTTTGGAAACTGAGCTATTGTTCTTAATGTTTTTAATGTTCCAAGGTTGAAGGGACACAATCATGCTTGTCTACTAGAGGAGCATTCCATGGAACTGGAGATTCTTGGCCTTGAAACACTTTCAAAACTTTTCTTTAAACAATCAGTGACAGTTGAGGGGTGACAAAACCAGGGAAAACATAGTTCTGTGCTCTTTCCTCCTTGATGAGCAGATTCTGATATTCACACACACACACACAAAAAATTGAAACAGTTACCGCAGCTATCTTTCAGAGGTAATAGTCTCCTCAAAGTTCAGAATTATTCGAAACCTATTACCTTTATTTGTGCTGTAATCCTAATCCCAATCTCAAGACATTCATGGGATAAACGTTGGTCATCCTCTCTCTAAGGCTCTTATTTTCTGAGAAATGTATTTCTAGAGGGTCTGGCTGACAGGGTACAAAGCAGAACTGCTTCTCAGGATGTGTTCAGGACAGATGGAAATAGAAAAGAACAGAAGACAGCAAGAATAAATAAATGCAGTCAAAATGAAAGGGCCCTTTTCTAAGATTGCATATGGGGAAAAAAAATAAGCAGTCAGAAACAATAAAAAGATTTTTTCTGGATCTACTGGATTTACTGTGTATCATCAGCAGTGTTAAGCGTCCCCTTTCAGCAATCTCTCACCCTTTTTCTTAACCTGCAAGGATGAGTGCTTGTTGCAGAGCTTTGGGACCTCCTGACACAATGTGCTAATACAAAATACATTAAAAACTGATTCACATTGTCAGCAGGTCACAATTGCATAGAGAAATCAAGGCTTTGAGTAGAATATTTTTAAAGTGTCTGTTTGATTATGATAACAGCATTCTCTTTTCATGGTGCTTTTCTGTAGTGTTATTATATTGGGTGCATTCATTTTTGCAAACTTGGGACTAAACCATGTTATTACAAACATTTGCATCTTCTCAGCCAATATAGAAGCTGATACTCTGACATAATTTTTCCTGTGAATGCTGTTAATGAAATGAGAATTTTTTTTGCAACAACACACAAATAGCAGACATGCTTCTGTCCTCACTTTCCTAAAGTGCATAATGATAGGGTAACCTTCATCTTTATGAACAGAATAAACATTTCATTATGGTAGGACGAGAGAGTTCTGATATACCACTGTGTTAACATGGTGTACATCCTGCAGAAGTTTTCTCAAATGGCTGCCTTGCATATCTCTGTAGAAGTTCTAGAAGTCATCTACTCATTTTGAGAGTGTCTTATATTTTTTTGTTATAAGTCATAAGAGAAAAGAAAAGGCCATACAGTTGTACTGGTGTTCTCTTTCATTTATTTCTGTTTACCAAGGTAAGTTTAGCTGAACTGAAAACGCAAGGATGCTTGTCTTTAACTGGCTTTTCTTTGAATTTGAATTTTGAAATGTTGTATGTGAAGTTAGGCGCCTGAAAAGTAGATATGCAAATATCTGAAAAAGCAGTAAAGAAAGGAAGCATGCAGGAAAAGGAAAAAGAAATGTTTTGGAATAAAATTCAATCTTGAAAGTTCAGCATAAGGTAACTAATGTATTAAGCTCCTCAAGGATGTTTTTCAGTTTGCTCAGACACAATGAAAATATTCCAGTCCCTTCAGCTGTATGTACGCAGGACACACCCCCAGAGTCTTTGCTGCAGTCCTTTCAGGAGGTGAGTAGCCTCATCTCTCACTAACATAAATCCAGTTTAAAAGTGTTCAAGTATTCCTATTAATCTATAGTTTAATATGGAAAAAATCAAACCAACTGATACTGTCCATCCCCATTACAGCTACTTTGAAGGCATCAAAAATTAAATATTACAGGCTCAGACTAATTGTATTGGTTGTAAATTCCAGTTGCTATTGGGTTTGATATTGACTATCAATATCTATCCAGTAGTAATTTTATTTAACTGAATGTATTGGACAAATAGCTTAATCAAGAATATTTTTATCACTTAAAAAATATTGGAAAAACATCCACAATATTTTTTTCCCAATTTTATCTTCTGGAATAAAAATTACATTATTAAAACCAATACCTTTTTTTCCTGTTATTATCAGCTATGATATGGAATTGTAAGGCCATTACAGGGTATTCAAAGATTTTTCTCTTACTTTTTTTAGAGCCTGATAGTAATTTGTCATTTTCAAAATAAGCTTTTAGACTTTGGCTTGTAATGTAATGACATTAAAAACTGACAAAGGCAGAGATTTCAGTATTAGCAGCATCCAGAATTGCCAAGTCATGAGCGATTCCCAACACAGATTCATGTAACCTAAACTTCATAGATCTGTATAAGCAATTTGGGAGCACACACATCTAAGACTGCTTCTCTAATCAAGGCAACTCTACAAGTCTCTTATTGGCAATGTGGGTGGCTTATGACTTATCTCCACTGCTCTCAGTTCCAGTTCACAGTAGAAAGACATTACAGCAGAGCCCTTGCAAAGGCACCTCAGTTAAATATCTGAAATTAAAGAGGGTGAATCTAGATTATGTACTAGAACAAGAGACAACCGAGTATCGTATTTCCCTTTCCCGGTTACAGGGGATGGGAAACACTCCTAAAGTGGTGCCACATATAAAATCTCTACACATGCTGAGACAACTTCCTTTTCCAGTTACGGAAGTTTTTGTGTTAGTATTTGCTTGGTTTTTTATTTAATCTTTGTAAATGTGGAAGTAGATTTCTTTGAAGTGATGGGGACATCTGCATTTGATGGAACTGGCAGGTTTTAGCCTTGTCACTTGCTGTTTGTAAAAAGGAAAACCCACAAATCATAAAAAGAATGAAATATAGCAGGCATAGAGGCAAGGAAAGGAGTCTCTTTTCTACTCTGTCTTCTGAAGTCTGCAGGTGATAGATGGCAGTGTGCTGAGTATGCAGTTCTTCAGTGGAAGTTGTATGTGTGAGAAGAAATACTATGTGGGAATTACAAAACCAGTATGAGTAAATCTGCTCAAGGGGAGTGAAAAAAAAGTCCTTCTAGCCTGATAAAGATGCACAGGTTGCTGGTAAGATTTTGAACTCTTGCATGGGTCAAATAGAGCACAACAGCTTATACATCATTGCCTCTTCAGTGTGTATCAGAAAGCAGTAGGTAAAACTATGTGAGCTGTTTTACTTTTATTGTAAAACAGTATTTAGAAATAATTTGCTTTAATTTAGGCTACTTTTGAATTGAATGTTCTGCAAGGTGATCCGGGTGAAAAAACCCAATTCGATATGTGAAACCGGTCTTCAAAAGATGCAATTTTTACAGGTTCTTTTCAGATAATGATTAACAATAAGCTACTGTAAAATTGAAAATTTTTCACAGTTTATTGGGGATTTCATCACTTTCCATCAACTTTCATTAACTAAAAAATAAAAAGATGGGAATAGTAAACAATTTGAACTATTTGAAATTTATTAAAGACAATAAAGGGAAGGGCCCTTTTGAGCACTTCCACTAAGGATCAAACTGAAATTACTTAATTAGAAATAGTAATATGCATTAGGCCATATTTCATTGAAATTTGGATGCATGAGTACTTTACAGATGTTTTAAAGAAGCTGTTAATAATTTTTATTGAGCCAGATACATTCCCCCTTCCTCCCCTCCCCCAGGCCTAAAAAAAGGGGAAAAAAAGGAAAATATTTTAAAGCATACCAAGAAATTAGATGTACCTAGGAGCAATGAAACAAGTTGCCATAGTGGCCAAAAAAAATACAGTAAAAAGTATTAGCAGAAATTAATGTAGAGAAGGAACCAAAACCTATCAGATGAACAATTATGGGTGAAATGAAACACGAAAAGAAAAAACTTAAGATTTTAAGAATTCACATGTAAATAAAAGAGAAAGAAGTCCAAAAATTATACAACCAGATGCATATGGATTTCTTCCTTTTTCTCTAGTTTATGGAACTAATGCCTATGACTCTGAGTGACTATCACCTCAATTCCAAGTGTTCTACATATGAGTTCATTAATATGTCCACCATCCTTTGATTTCTCAGAAAGGTTTTTTTCTTTGACATATAGTGGTGTGATCTCTCATCATTTCTTAATGAGATGATTGTGACCTTTTTCAGGCAACAAACATGGGGGAAGATTGAAAGATAAATATGTGTTGCAGTGAAACTCCTGGCATATGCTTAAGAACTGGAGATCCCAGGAGAAAAGAAAGTGACATATGGCGAGTTAACACAGGTAGAGGTGAGACGTAACTAGGGTAGAATAAAGATGCTGCTGTAAGAATTCAGTTAGTTATTATTAATGTTGGACAATGAATAAAATTGCATAGGCTGTGAAATGAAAACAAACCAAAAAAATGATGATAGAAAATCCCTGGGTCCAGAAAGACGCATTTTCCTTTGAGAATACAACTACTAAATACTGAATTTGGACACCCAACTATTAGCTCAAACTTGGTAACTTCAAATTAGCTCAAATTTGTAAAACAAATTAGTCTGAAAAGTCGTTTTTAATGCACAAATGCAAAAAAAGTTCTAGAGGACAAACTGGTTCTTCTTTCCGCCTAAGAGCACAGAGACACTCCAGGGTACTCTTGTAGCTTTCTAATAAGGCGTCTCAATTTCATCTGCAGTCTTTGAACGTAGTCTCTGTATCAAGGGTTTGAACCACTGCTTTTCCATAAAAGAATATTTTATCTATTGAAGTGCAGTAGAGAGAGAAATCCTCATTCATCTGGTAATGAGTGAACGAGAAAGAAATTATATTCTTTATTTCATGAGGATTAGAACTTATTTCCCATACCAAACAGAATACTGAACAACAGACACCAGAGTCGAACCTTTTTTTCTAGATTTGTTGGTGGTTAATTTGTTTAAATCACACAGTAACTAGAAGAATACAGATGTTATACCAATATTTAGAAAGGTTAGATGCGATGACCCAAATATTTACAAGTGAAATAATATATAACACTTAGGTAAAATAAAGAAAAGGCTGTTTTGCAACTAACATGGCAGCGAATTGGGGCCTCTAGTATAAGGACATGGGCCTATTAGAGTGAGTCCAGAGGAGAGCTACTAAGTTGATTACAGGGCTGGAGCACTTCTCCTATGAAGGCAGGCTGAGAGAGCTGAGGTTGTTCAGACTGGAGATGAAGAGGCTTTGGGGAAACCTAAGAGCACCTTCCAGTACCTTAATGGGGCCTACAAGTGAGCTGGAGAGGGACGTTTTACAACGACATGAAGTGACAGGACAAGGGAGGGAATGGCTTTAACCTGAAAGAGGATAGGTTTAGATTAGCAATTAGGAAGAAATTCTTTACTGTGAGGATGGTGAGGTGCAGAAGCAGGCTGCCCAAAGAAGTTGTGAGTGCTCCATCCCTGCAAGAATTCAAGGCCAGTTTGGAAGGGGCTTTGAGCAACATGGTCTAGGGAAAGGTGTCCCTGCATGTGTCGGAGCGGCATGGAACTAGATGATCTTTAGAGTTGCTTCCAACCCAAACCTTTCTGGGATTCTGTGAATTAAATGATAAGAATGCATGGAAATTAATCAAAGTAGAAATGACCCTATGCAAAGCTCATCTTTTCAACAGAGTGAACCTGAATTTACTCTTTGACTAAATTAAAAACTTTGTGAAGTCAAGGTGTAACAGTCAAACTAGTATAAGATATTTGACTTTTAAGTGAATTACGTACTTCAAAAGTTAGTATTATGTGATTTCAGTCAAACAAGCTCAGCAATTTCTAAAGTTAAAGCAGTTACTACCCTTTAATGACAGATGGCAGGCAAAAATTCTTCAGTGGGAAAATGTCCTTTAATGATGGGTTTTATGGACAGATTCTGTGGATATAAGATTTAATTTTATGTTCCTTAATAAAGCCCAAAGGAATAAACAATTTGACTTGTACTTCAATGTAATGCCATAAAGATATAAAACAGAAAAAGAAAAAGTAAAAAAAAAGCCTGGGGTCTGGAGGGGAGGCGGTTCTGTTTTTGTTGTTCTATAAACAGAAAAGTAAAAACAGAGCTAGGGAAATAATATTATTCTGTAGAAGGCATTAGTCAGAAAAGAGCTGGAACATTGCATCCAATTTTGGTGTTATATTTTAAAAAGTCATTTAAAAATGGGAGACATGTAAATAAGCCAATTCTTTTTGAAACTGAGAGAAAAATAATTAATTTGAGAGACTGGATGGTTAGTCTATTTTATTTTTCTTAAAGGAAGTAATGGACTGATTGCATTGAAAAGAAGTTCTAAACACAACACACTTTTTACTGTAGAAAAAATAAAGGAGTAAAAGTAGCTCTAGATCAAAGCTGAATGACATTCTGAAATGTAACCTGAAACAGTCAGGCACAATTAATTGAGATCAAAGAAATACCTAGTGCATTAAATATTGTGTATTTTTCACTTCTGATGAACTAGGGGCAGATTAGATGTAGTGATGTGGTGCTAGACCTTTTGGAACTATGACACAGATTGATTTTATATTACCTCGATTTACCCCTTTTCCTCTCTTCCCCTCCCCATGTTACTGCAATGGTTAGATGAACAAACAAAAGTTATCTGTTAATGTATCTGAAATCAAATACAAGTGATATTTTTAAAGAATTTCAAAGAAAACCACTTCTAATAAAGTGGCAGAAATGAACTTTGAACTATAGCAATCACAATAAAGCCTATGATTGTCTAGACTATAGGGACAGATTTTAAAAAGGGAATACCCTTTCTTCATACAATCACTCAATGATATGAATATGAGCTAAACAATCCTCTATCACTGTAATTATTGAATACCTTGGGATAAGATAGAAAAATAATGAAGGACATGGTTTGTCCTAAACGTGTAAAATGACATTTTCCCATAATCAGTCTCCATATGTAGAATTACTTCTAGAGAAGTAAACTGAATACAAATGTGTCAATATAATTTTGCACATTATTGAAGTTTTCAATTTATTTAATTTTTGAAGCTGAGTAATCTCTTTCTGTCTCTTCTCACCCTGCAGAAATTAACCAGTGGAAAGTACAAGCAGAGGTGCCTAGTGAGCATGAATATTCATGCACGTTTAGTTGTGCAGACATACATGCACACATATGCGTGACACACATGAAAACTGTACGGCATGAAGCCTAAATTGTAGACATAAATTTCAGCTCTGCATCTAAGTTGTACAATTTTATCCTAGTCTGCATGGAAGCCTTGTCTCTTGCACAAATGACCCTCCTATTACTAACCCATAGTTTAATCACTTTTTCTGAACAGCCTGGCCATATAGTTTCATCTGCCTTGGTTAAGCTGAGGGGAACCACTCTCTGAAATTCAAAACAGAGGCCATGGAGGACCCCATACAGAGAAGGGAGGATCAGAGCAAGGATTCTTGCCTATCATTCATATGGAAGCACCCCATACAGAGCTTCTCTTTCTCAGTTCAGTAGGCGAGGTAAACTGGTGTATTACATGGCAAACCAAGGCGGGACAGGTTGAAAATAAATTTCTACTCAGCTGCATCTAATTGGACAGTTGAAAGCGCTGAAAAGTTCAGTGAAATCTTAACACTCAGTAATTATTGGGTAGATGACTACAGTGAATGGGTACATTAGGCAGAGGAGCTTAAGCAGTGCTCTGTGACTGACCTGGTTGGCTTGAACTAACTCAGAAATGATAGGTTCTATTATCAATAGCCAGCTATTGCTCTTGTGGGACTGTCATTTCTCCCACAAGCAGTACTGTCACTGGTTATATACTGGCCTTATCATTGCCCCTTTAGCTGTTCTGAAATACTTTGACAATCCTCAAGAGTTTCAAATGAAACAAATTACTGCAGTTACACAACAAAATCTCACTTCTACTCACCTATTATCTACTGCAGATAAATCATAGTTTTAAATTGACATCAAACATAGCCAGGTCTGGTTTTTATTGGGCTATTACAACAATGATTTAGAATTTAATAAACTCGTTGTAGAAGTCCAGCTTTTAATTATTTTCATTTCAGTCTGTGCCATCCTCATGGCTGATCTCTGTAACAGGCAATTTGCTTCTCTTTGTGTTGTAGATGGCCAGTGGGGCTTTAATTGTCCCAGCAGGCGAAGTGAGAACCTGAGGAAGTAAGTTGATAATCCAATGGAAGTGTGTATCTTGGTTTATCTTGTGTCTGTGAAGAACATCAGGCAGTTCTGTGATTTACAATAATTGCTATGCATTCCAGAAATTGCTCAGATTATGGCAGGGTTTACTCACTGGATTATTACTTTGGTTTAATAGAAATGGGCTGTTGCAAAAAAATCCAACCCAAACAACCCAACAAAAAACTAATATAAATCAGCAAACCAACCAGCCAGAAACTTCTCTCCCCTCTCCTCCACTCCCTGTCTGGAATAACTGTGGATATCCATTAAGAATGCCTGAAAAAGCTGTCAGAAGCACATTAGAGGGAGGGATGGGTACACCCCCATGTAAATGCCAAGAATTTTCCAGTTCCTGTAACAATAATAAAGCCTTTAAATATAGAGTTTCAATATATTTTAATAATCTTATTGTCTTAGTTGAAGCTTTTATTCTCTGAGAATGAAACAATATAAATTGGTTTGAGGGTATCTCATTACTCTAGTTATCAGTAATCACATGCTCACTAAAACAAGACTTAGAGCTGCTGAAAGCAGTCGTACTATTAAAGTTAGTGCACACATCCACAATACATTGTAGATGAAGACTTGGTCTTCCAGAAGAAAAAAATCATGTGCTCAAAGGCTGCATTAGCTGAGGAAAAATGCTAGAAATCAGAAAGGATACATTTAGAGAAAGAAGATAAGGGATAGTCAGTTCCACGTCTGTGGTGGTAACAGTTGTGCATCTGCCTGACTTGAAGTCTTAAAAGGAAAGTTAAGAAAAATATAAAAAAATTATAAAATTTGTTTGTATTGATCTAGAATAAAAAGGCAATTTTCCACACAAACATATACTAATACAGTAACAATTACTTCAGAGCTCATGGAAGATATAAGTTTTGGTTTCTTTCAAAAAAAGTTGGAAGCAAGGGAATACTAATGGAAGAGAAGATGTTACAATGGTCTTTTTTTATTATTTATCCTATTTACTTTTTTTTCTCCCTCTCTGTGGAAGACCTGTATTCACAATATTTCTTTGCATGCAGATATTTAAATCTGTATCTAAAGAAAATACCCTAATACCCACTTTATTTAGTGTAGCTGGATGTTCTTAATCTCTTCTTCTGATACTGTACTTTGAATGAACAAAAAAAAATATTAAATATTAAAGAGGGTTCAGATGTCTTATCTGCTGGGAAAGAATGGTAACCATGCAGCTCTTTATGTGCCTGTCCATTCCTGTTCCTTTGTTTGATGACAGTGAAACTCCTAATTTGCTGCTGATTTTTGTCTCAAATTAGGTTCTTCCTTTGTGGTTGGATAAATAAAGGAATATATTTATAGTTGCTATATTACAGACTGGAATATTAGGTGATTTTTCTAAATGAAGGAATAATGAAAACATTAATGAAAAAGTTAAGATAAAGAGACAGGGGTAAAAGGAAATGAGTAATTAAGGCCTAAATAACAGTAATAACTAGCCTTTATATCAAATGAAAATATCGTGTGCAATCAGTAAACCCCACACACGGTGAAAAGGCAGGAGGAAGCAATCCCACAATCCCAAAAGTCTGCCTGCAGATACTGTGAAGTTGTCTATTGCTCTGCATGTAAGAGCTCTTTGTAAGACACTGTATAACCATATGGGTGCAGAGAAAAATGAGAGCTGCTGAGGATCTGGCGATAGTTTCTGAATCCCATCATCCTCTACAGTGTTAGGTGGCCTGTACGTTGGTTCTGCATTTATTTTCCTTTAAGTAGTTAACAAGGAGTGTACCGATTCTTCAGCTGATTGATAGACTTATAAAAAGTTTTTACTCCCTTAGTTCAGCTATCAAAATCTAAAATGTATGCCTCAAATGCACCACCCAAAACTTTGTGATACCTTATATCCCTCCATTAGATTTGAAAAAAAAAATTGGTTTAGAATGCAGATCTTTAATGATCTTAAAGTGAGTGTTCTGGCCAATGGACTCTAAGAAGCTTCTCTCAAATTTTCTTTCTTTCATAGATGCCGTGGTTTGACACTGGCCCAACGCCAGGCACCCATGAGAGTCGCTGGCTCACCCTCCCCTACCCCAGCTGGGCAAACGGAGGGAACAGAGGAAAAAGGGTTAACAGAGACTTCATGAGTGAGATAAGGAGAGCAGGAGAAAATATTTCAAGGGCAAAACAGGCTCAATCTTAATTACTAGATGAAATTTATTACTAACAGAATCAGAGAAGGATAATGAGAAGTGAAACAAGCCCTTAAAACACCTTCTTCCCCCCCAGGCCCTCCCTCCTTCCCACCGACAATGCAGGGAGGCAGGGCAGGGGGGTTTTGGTCAGTCCATCACCAAGATTTTCTTCCGCCGCTCCGGGAGAAGAGTCCTTCACTCTGAGGCCGTGGGGTCCCTCCCACGGGAGACAGTTCTCCGTGAACGTCCCGCCGTGGGTCCACTCTCACGAGCAGCAGC
>VXBT01012585.1:149476-191779 GCA_013400235.1 Oriolus oriolus
CCTCCTCCCCCTCCTTCTCCACTGACCTTGGTGTCGCCATGTTGTTCCCTCACATATTCTCACCTCCTCCTCCCCTTCTCTGACTAAGAGCAAAATCTTGTGATTTTTGTTTTGATGACAATTCTCAATATGTCACCACAGAGGCGTTACCAGCCTCTCTCATTGGCCCAGCTCTGGCCAGCAGCATGTCCATCTTCAGAGCCATCAGCCATTGGCTCTGCCGGACATGGTGGGAAGCTTCCAGCAGCTTCTCACAGGAGCCATCTCTGCAGCCCCCCTGCTACCCAAAACCCGGCCGTGCCAAACTACAACAATAGAATATACTGATTTGGGAGGGACCCACAAAAATCATTGAGTCCAAATTCTGGCCCTGTGCAGGACACTGCAAGGATCACACTATGTGCCACAGAGTATTGTCCAAACATTTCTTGAACTCTGTCAAGCTTGCTGCTGTGACCACTTCCCTGGGGAGCCTGTTCTAGTACCCAACCACCCTCTGGGTGAAGAAAAACCGTTTTCCTAATATCCAACGTAAACCTCCCCTGACTCAGCTTCATGCCATTTTCTTGAGTCCTGTCACCGGTCATGAGAGTGAAGAGATCAGTACCAGCCCCTCCACTTCCTCTCATGAAGATGCTGAACACCACGATGAGGTCTCCCCTCAGTCTCCTCTTCTCCGGGCTGAACTGACCAAGTGACCTCAGCTGCCCCTCACAAGGCTTTCCCTCACAGCCCTTCACCATTCTCATGGCCCTGCTTCCAGGGATAATTGAAGACAAGGGGAGGATTTTTTTCAAAACCCACCATTCTGATCAGATGATGCAAACAGTGGTGTGTTTTCTTTAGATTTTAGTGTATTCTACTACTGAGATCCTGGTTTTCCAACACATTCTAGAAACCTAGAGCAATGCTCTAGTTTCAAGGAATTGAGCAGAGTGGCTAGGGAATGGATTGTCCCATGTGAAAACAATAGATTTACATGTCCTTCTGTGGATTTAGTTCATGTTTCCTCCCAAACAGATCTGTGGACTAGAGGACAGCTGAAGCATACAAGAAAAACAGATGTTTTCCTGTTCTTCTATAATTATCTAGTCATAAAGTCAGAGGTAATTTCTTTTTATGAGTTCATCCTTCCTTTCCTGCAGGGAACTTGAATCAAAGTAGTATGGCACTCTGGTTTATCAAAGTCAGAAATTAGATACTAATAGAATTTTCCATTACTCATATGAGAAAGAAAAAACAGTGAGGTTTCTTCTTTAAAGGATCTTTTTTTTCCTTTCTTGTATTTATAGCTCATAAACCTGATGCTCCTTAAGCTCTGCCCTACGACATCACTGTCATCATCTACAAGCTGTGCACACCATACAAGTTATATCACAGTGTTTTCATACATGCTTTCAGTTGATTAAAATAGACCATTTTGCTTAATGAACCACCATATTTCACCTAACTCTAATTCAAGTCAATATTTTCAGCATAACTCTTAGTTGCTAAAGTATCAGGTAGTTATGTACTTACAATTTTATATATGTTAAAAGCTATCAATTAATGATTTAAAAATGCACCAGATGACCACACAATTTTTTAAGAAAGGAACAGATGTAAACTATGGAGCAATTTTAGTAGGCAAAATGTCTAGTCCTGTTAGTCTTAAGATTTTTGACGAATACTATATTAGTCTTTAAAAGAAAAAAAAATTAAAAAAGAAAAGTGAGAACATTTTCCCAAGTATGCCCATTTTCAATCTTGAAAAGAGTGCAAAAATGCTTCAAAAATCACATTTTCTTTGTAACTTTTTGTTTGGTAATGAACTTCTTTCAATCAATTAATTTGAGATTAACAATCTCAAAGTATTGTTAATATAGTAATAGAATCATAGAATGTGCTAAGCTGGATTATCAAGTCCAACTCCTGGCCCTACACAGGACACTCCAAGAACCACACCATGTGCCTGAGAGCATTGTCCAACACTCCTTAAACTCAGACAGGCTTGGCCTGTTCCAGTGTTCAGCCACCCTCTGGATGAATGGCCTGGATTGGAAGGGACCTTAAAAGTCGTCTAGTTCCAGCCCCTGTGGCATGGGATAATGACATTCTTCAGTTACTGAATCAGCAGAGGCAGGTATCCAATGGAGAAAAATGAAGGTGCAAGATAAGGCATTACAATGAGGAGGTAAACACTGTAAAAGCTTTAGAGGAAGTTAAGTTTTGAAACTGAACCTTAACAATACTTTTCTTCTGTAAGCCATCAGCAGTCAGATGACTTACAGTCCATTCACTCTAACCACCTATTTAAGACTAATTAGGAGTGAATGAATCTAAAAGGTGGACACAACTCAGGGTCAGATGGAAAAACCCAATCCTCTCTAGCCATACCCTAGATCTTCATCTACTCAGAACTTCTGAATTAGGCAAAAGTCTAACAGGAGCTTCATTCAGCTGAGGGACATGATGCTAACTGGATTTAGTGATTACACCTCTAAATCACAACTTGCAAGTTAAAACATTGCTGCTCAATGACCATCTCCAAAAGGAACCAGGTAGCTCTCCTCCGATTGAAGAGCTCCCTCAAATTTTTTCACCATGGCAACATCTACAGCAGCCTAGATTCCAGTATAGTTAAAATGAAGAGGATTGGGCACACATGGGGTCCAGCTCATCTGATGAAGAAGATGCCAAGAATAGGTCAGTCAAATCACTCATTCAAATTGTCTGTGTTTTTCTGTGTGCTTTAGTGGGAACTTGGCAACTAACTCGGACCAAGATCTCTACAATTAGAGAGTCTGAATCCTGTCCCCAAACCCCTTTGTTTTACCTACATGTTTAGAGCATTTTTTTTCTTATTTTTTTGCTTGTTAAATGTTTTGCAATTGCAATGACAAAGAAGCCCAAACAAAGGACACACCCTTTAACAATGAAATTCCTACTGACTTTAATGAAATTAGTACAGAACTGACATACTGAACTAGGATACACCAGAGCCTCCCATTTCCAATATACTAATCTCATAGAGAGGGAATGAAACCTTCTACTCAGTGCATTAAAACTTCAGAAATTCAGGCAAATCCTTCATCTTCAGTGATTTTATCCTGGAGTTATTATTTGAGGTGATTGTTTGTATTTTGGGTGGAGTTTTTAGTAAATCTTGCTACTTGTCTGAGAATTAAAAATTAAATTGCTCTCTAAAGGATCAATTTACAACTGAACTTTATTGCTTAGCCCATTTGGAAAGTTTTCATCTATCATCCATCAATGCTATTTTTACTCACTAGTAGAACCAGAAGTTTCAAAGGAAACAGTATATCCATGTAAAATTAATTAAGTTCAACTGTGACCTCATTACATTGATGGAGTGTAGTGCTGCTACCTGCAACCAAAACAAATTTATTTTGTTTAAACATACTTCAGGTTATAGAAGCAACATATCTCACCCAAGTCATAGGATTTCAGGAACATACGGGTTTTATTCTAAAGTTATCTACTACTCACAACAAGATAAAATGAGATTTCTTTTTTCTCTTGTTTTTTAAGGCTATGGCACAAATATGTGGTTTGCAAACAAAACCAAAAACCACTGCATGATTGGTTCCTTGGCAAAAGTTTCATATAATCAGATTTATTTTTTAAATTCCTCTGTGTTTTAAAATACATATTAAACCAATCAGAATATGATCTACTGTCACTTTTAATCTTCTAAGGACATTTGCCTTCGTTCATCATGGGGAGAAATGAGTAGGAAATACTGTTTCAAATTCACCAGAGCATTTTGAATTTTAGAAAAATCCCTGTGTGGTAAAGATACATTGCACTGTGACTCTGGCCTCTGAATAACTAAATTGATAGGACACATAAAGTATGAAAGTATTAAATCCCTTAGGGAAGGAATTTAATCCAGGTCTTCTACATCTCCATTAAATATCCTTACTACCTGGTCACTTATTCTGGGGTATCACTTGTTTCCTCCTTAACAGATATTCTATCCGAGATTTGCAAAATCTTTCCTAGAGTATGTCATTAAAACCAATTCATCACAGCAAAAGGCCTGGTTGGAGGAAAATGGTATTTTCTGAGAACAAAAATCTCATTACTAAAACTTTCCTAGTGGATATCCATCACCATCTCCTGAGACTTATTTTGATTATTAGATGAGTAAATTTCTTATTAGCTTTCCATACACACAAATAAAATCAAACCAAACGAAACCGAAAAAACCAAAACCAACCAACCAACCAAACAACAACAGCAAAAAACCAACAAACACCAGAGTGAAAGAAAAATCCAGGGGGAAGTCAGTGGTTCTAACAAGACTTTGCTCATGAGCAAATCTTGCTGAAATAAATGTTGCCTCTGGTTTACAGTGCATGCCTCAGATTATGTTTTATCATTTTAAAAACATTAAACTTTATATTGAATTATACACTTGGCATGATATGCACATAAATTCATTTTAAAGTCTTGTTTCTGACTATATCTTCTGAAGAATTAGAACAGAAAACATAGTCTGATGTTTCAAACAGGATGAGGAAAGATTTAATTGTAATCCTAGTTCTGCTCATAATTTGTTGCTGTGTCCTGGATAAATTACTTTTAACTTACCTTATCCTTCTGAGAGAAGAAGATGATAATACAAAACAAAGAAACATAGTGAGATGGTTCATTCACTGATGTTTCTTTGTGCAGTAAAATATTTCCCTGCACAGTTCTGCATATATGTAAAATGTTATTCGAACATAATTGTATCAATTATCAAATAGTATTAATATGTCATTTCTTCTGTCTTTAAAATGTTTTTTTAGGAACACAATTGCATTCACCTCAAAAATTTCATTTTTGTGAAACCAGACCTTAGATTTAGACAGGAGGCAATGTGATTATGGAATATATTCCATCACACACAAAATGTGTCATCTTGTCTCTTATCACAAAGAGACATTAAAGTCACAATTATTGCATTATATAACTAGTTATGTAGTGCTGAAGAGCATGGTGAGAAAGGTGCTTTTCAAATCGAATAATTATTATAATTTGCATCAGGGTACTTCCAGAAATCATACTATGTATTTATAGTCAGCAATGAAAATAAATGGAGTGCTGTTGTTACTTGTCCCATCAAAAACTTTCACAATGCCAATGACAAGAACATTGCATTCCTCTCACTAGCAGAAAATAAAATGTACACCTTGAGAAGATAAATGTTCCTTACTGTAATTTACTGTGTAATTCTAGCACTCACCAGACTTCAGCCTTTCTGTTAACACCTACAAATTACTCCAGGACCAGCCGGTATTCATGTCTAATTTGCTGCATATTTGCAAGATGTGTAAAAAGACAGCTTTTATTAAGAAAACCACCATTAGTTTTAGAGCAAAGGTAATATATCTGACAGCTGAACAGTGGCTTGGGTTTTTTTAGTATTTGGCTTTTTTTTTTTAAAGTACAGCAAGTGTAAAAAGAATTAAAGCAACTTTGTCTATTATTGCTCCAAAGTGGAAAATTTCCTTCTCTTCCTCTGATTTTGCAGAGTGGTTAATATTGTCTTACCTCTGACCAAACCATTCTGGAAACTAGAGTATCTGAAATTACATTTAATTATTTAATTGTGTGGACAGCAAGTAGTTAGCATTGCTTCTAGACTGCTCACATTTCCAGATGGGCATTATTGTTCTCTCTGGCATGAACAGAAACAATTACCATGTCAATAAAGAAAGAGGTAGCATTTCATGGGATTGAAACCGTGATCAGAACAGCGACCTGGCTATGACACAAATTAACTTACTCTCTTACTTTTCTTCTTTTTAATAATTCAGGCATCCTTTCTCTGTGTATGCTTGCATATGTTCTGACTTTGCACTCCTTGTAGTCTTTATTTGGTATTGTTAATATGGTCTTTCTGATTTTTAAACAGTTCTGTTAAAAAAAGCTTGTAAATACTAAACAAAACCCTATAATGTAAAAGAAAATTCTCTAAGCAAATATGTTGTATAACTGAAAACATTTATTCTTTCTTTTGCTTTTTTTTCTTTCTTGGCCTGATCACCCTCAAGTCTTTGATAACATGATTATTTACATAAAAAGGAAATTAAGTTAATTGAACTGCTCGGTTTTTTTCTGTTAAGAAAATACTGAAATTCAAAAGTATTCACAGCAATACTTTTCATCTTGATAATCACTGAATATAAACCAGAAATATAAAATTGCAGGAAACTATCTATGACAAAGGGTACAGAAGTGGGGAAGGAAAGGGGAAAAAAGGGAAGATGGAGAGGCAGATGGGGGGAGAGGTAAATTATGTGAACAGAAAGGGATTTTTAATCATACTGTAACTTACATATAAAAGTGTTACAGAAATCTCCAGTAAAGACGTATTCTAGACTTATGTGTTGTTAAAAATAGTATACTATATAAGGGTCATTACATTCCTTAAAAATAGAAAAAAGTGTGTCTTCCTTAGTCCTATGCATTTTGTTCTACTTCAAACTTCGTTTCTGGTTTCCCTCTCTTCTGTATATATATATATTTTTTGCCACTCTTAAAGTCTTGGCAGAATTTACTCCCTGTTTTTATTTTGATTCTGCTTTGAGCTGTGTTTATACAATCCCTTTCTTTACAGATTTCTTAATTGTCCTTTTCTTCTAATGCTCAAAGCAGGTTAGTTACCTCTAGCCCATATCAATCACTTTCCTGTGATCTTTATGCAGTTTATTACCATTTTCTAAATAAGTTTTATGAACTAAAGCTTCATACTATCTTATGGTTGTAGTCTGTGGTAAAATCTGAAAGGCCATATAAAAATCACACTTTTTCTTCTCCATATACACTTTCAGACCTGGATGTCCATAAACTAAACAGAAAAGGCAGAAAAATAAAGTATTGTATTCTGCATTTCTAGAGGGTGAGCTTATGAAAACGATGATTAAACCTAAATACTCTGGGTTAATATTACTGTTAAATAAAAAAGTCTCATGAGGTAAGTGTGATTCTTTCAAGCAGAACCCTGAACAGACCCCTGTTCACCTGAAATCCAAAGTAGTGAGTATTAAGACTCTATAGAATGTTAGGAGCACTGAACTTCAAACTCATATATAAATGTATATAGATATTTAAAGGATTTTGGCAAGGTTAATTCTCATCTTACTGAACATAAGTTTCAGGAAGCAGCATGAGCAGGGCTGGTCTTCAAGGGAGGGTGAGCTGAGAGCCCAGGGTTCCCAGGTTTGTCCAGCACAGGCTGCACCTCACTGATAGGTGCAGAACTGCAGGGTCTGGGCAGGACAACACTGGGGACAGCACTGGGGCCATCCACAGTGCCAGACAATCAGTGTAAGCAGTCATGCCTAGGGTCCACCCAAGGTAACTAATCTGGAACAGCTGGATCCGGGGCCAGAGATGGGACTAGAGACAAGGCTACCTGTAACACAGCTCTGTGTTCCCTCTGTGGGGCAGCAGCAGGGATAGGACTGTATGCCAAGTTACCCATAAGGTAATTGGAAGTCCTGGAAGAGCAACCAGTAAATTAAAGCAATTGGACACAAGATGTAAGACACAATGACAGCATACCTCAGCCGAGAATTAGGATGCTGAACCTGAGCTGAGGTGAGATCCTGTGAGCAAGGAGTGACTGGTCAGGGCCATTAAGGCCTGTTTAGTGCCTTTCAACCTCTGACAGTTAAGAAAATTATTACAGAAATGCCATTACCATCAATAATCTGTGGAAAGAGACAGGTACTTCCAAAGAGTCCACATCTTCAGTGGATTCAGTTAAACTCTGGAGCTGTGTATCACTCTCTGCTGACTCTGTCAGAGACCTGAGATGGCTATTGTGCTAGCTTAGGTGATGTGAATCTGACTTGAAGATGCTGTGTAAGAGAGTGTGTTTGTGTGTGTTTGTGTGCACACTTTAAGCAATGCCACCAGCATTTAATTTCCGGTTCCGTCTGGTGTGACAGTCCTCTCTTTGCTGAGATTGTAGGGAATTAGACCCCAGGGCCCGAGACGTCTTTCTCATCCCTCTGTCCCTCTAAAATAAATTCATATTAACTGCAACATATCTGACTGTAGGAGAGGAAGAGATGGCTCTTAAAGGCCATCATTAAAGGTCATGTAATGCACTTCTTAAATATTAAAATAGTGAGTTTGTCCATAATATAGAGAGGGCAACAAATCATAATGTAAAATTTTTTAAGCTCAAAATTAACAGAGATCTAGGGAAGATTTATCACATATTTCAAAATCATGTCAGGATACTGAGGGTAGGTGGAAGGAAGTGGAGGATATAAGAAAACAAATGGTCTTTTCTAGGCCAAGAAAAAATGCATCTCTTTCTGCAAACTCCGTATGCCTCACAAAGCCTTTACTCTATAGTCACAGAGCTATACATTTCATTTTTGGAGAGAATGACTATATACCGATACTGTTCCAAAACACTGAGTCACCAAGAGACAGATTTGCCATGCAGGCAGTGTCAGGAAGAATTGAGACAGCATATGGGACCATGAAATATGGGGATGTATGTACTGATTAAACCAAATAGCCTTGTAATCTACTCCTTTGTCTCACAGTGGCAACATAGCAGATACTTGTGGAAAAAACATGAGATTAGGATAAATATAGACTGTTGGGTTTATTTTTGGTCTGGTATATCACCTCTGCTAACAACGTCAGTTTCTGCAAGGAAGGGATTCCTGAGATTAATGTCTCTCTGTCTCCTTGTGTAGAATAACTAGTTCTTGCATTAATTTTTCTGCTACTCCTTTTGAACTCCCTTGAGGGTTTTGGCATCCACATCTTGTATCAATCACTTCCACAATGTAATTATTTATTACATGGAAAAGTAATTTCTTCAAAACCTGACAGTTAATTTCATTTGTTGAAATAATTGCCCCCAATTCTTGTGCTTTCACAAGCACAAGAGCTTTCACACTGCTTTCATACCATTACTGATTTTACAAGTCTTCATCACAAAAGTCTGTTCAGTCTTCTATTTCCCAGGCTACACACTCCCTGCCTGTTTAATTGCTTGTCATAACAAAATTTTCTATATCTCCTATCATCCTTGCCAAGCCACCTTTTCAATTTTCATATATTTTGAAGTTGAGAAAGTGAATAGATCTTCACAAAAAGTTGTAGATGTGTACTCATCATGGGATTATCCACTGAGATAATGCTGTTTTCTCTTGTGTTCTTTAATCTTTTCATAATAATTCTTAGCATGCCTTACTGAGTGCCAGTGAGCACAGAGCTAACATTTACAAAGAACTATTCACCATGACAGCAAGAGCTCTTTGCTGAATGGTAATAGATAATTCAGGTCTCAGTTTTTGTATATAATAAATAATTTTTTTTACCCACATATTCATTATTTTGTAGTTATTGACACTGAATTTCATCTCACATTTTATCTTCCAGCTATTCAATATCACTTTACTACTTACTCCCTTTTCCAAATAATTTATGAATAGACTGAATAGGACCAGGAAAAAATTATTTGTGGTGTTGCTTTTTGTTTCTTTTTCCTTGTGCCTCTTTCTTATTTTTTATCTAACTAGTTATCCATGAGAGGATATAACATTTTAAACCATGACAGCTTAATTTCTTTCAACTTTTCATATGAGCCATTGTCATTACAGAATCTTACAATCATAAAATACCAGGTTGGAAAGGACTTCAAGGACCATCTGGTTTAAATTTCCTTGGCAAAAGCACAGTCTAGACAAGATGGCCCAGCACCCTGTCCAGTTGAACAGTAAAAGTATAAAACATTTGGGAATCCACCATTTCCATGGGAGATTATTCCAACGGCTGGGCAATGCAATGTGAAAAAATTTGCCCTCCTTTCCAATCAGAATCTCCCCACGAGTAACTTGTTTCCATTATCCCTTGTCTAGTCTATGTGACTACTTGTGAAAAAGGGAGTTTCTGTCCTCTTTGTAGCCACCCTTGAAATACTGGAACATGGCAATATGGTCTCAAGTCTTCTTTGTCAAGACTGAACAAACCCAGTTCTCTCAGCTTTTCCTCACATGTCAGCTTTCTGAGTCCTTTCATCATCTTTGTGGCCCTTATCTGGACCCACTCCAGCCTGTCCAAGGCTTTTTTTGCAAAGCAGGGATCAAAACTGAAGTGAGAATTCCAGATGCGGCCTGATAAATACTGAATAGGGTAGGATGATGACTTCTTTATCTCTGCTGATGATGCCCTTTTTGACACAATCTAGCATCCTGTTTGTTTTGACACCTCTGGCCAATTTTAATTTGAGCTGAGCATTTGCATTTCTGACTGCATCTCTGGACATCCTGGCAACGTCCTTGTCTTTCAATAGCTTTAGTCTGCTTTTCCATCTCTGGAACACTTCTCTTATAAAACGCTTCAATGCAATAAACTCTGAAACAGTCTACCAGTCTAAATATAAATTCTATCTACTAAATGGTAAGTAACATGAGAAAAGAACATGACATTTCACACTGTACAAGTATTTCTTGAGACAATCATCTCTGTATACTTAGTAACATGTTACAGGAAAACTGTGCAGAATCAGAGAGAATCTCCCTGCTTCCCTTCACTCCCATGACTCATAAATTTGCAGATGGTATTCCAACCAGGGTAGTGTGATTTGCTCTTTTACTTCCTTTCTGAATAATGAGGATTGCTCAAAAGATCAGGTTAGTCAATCCATCCTATGGAGAAACAGAAAATAGAAGATGGCCTCAGAGGCAAAAAAGATAGGCAAGAAACTGTTGCTTATACTAAATCTTGCTCTAGGCAAGGATTTATCACAGCATCCTACAGACATTGTAAGATGGTGTTAGATCTAGGTTCTCCAGATCATTAAAAAAAGAAGAGAAATAAAATAAAATCAACACCCATCCTCCATAGAAGAATAGGAGAACATAAGGTGATCCAGGTCCTGGAAGAGTTTGATCATGTGCTGCTATTGTTCCTACAGATGCAAATAAGAGAAGGTCTGACCTGCAAGCAGATCCATGGCATAGATCTCCTGACAGTAGGAACCAAAATTACAACCACTAAGAAACAGGTGAGAAACTGAGCTGTTGTCAACACATACTAATGTATAAACCAGGAAAATGTTAAACCACCCCAGCAAAGAGTACTTCATGACTAGACAGCCTAAGGAAACCCAAATGATTTGCATCTTTGTTTTCTTCTATCCAGCACTTTCACTGCTACAGTTCACTCTGCTCTTCACATAACCTGTAGCAGTTTGGAGACTATAGGATGTGCAAGCTTTCACATTAGTAGAATGTCTGCTAATATATTCCATGATCAGAGACAACAATCTATTTGTTCAGGGGGATATCTTTAGCTTTGCCCCCAGGCAGTCTCTCACATGGTACTGAGAGCAGAAGTCAGAGAGCAAGATCAAAGAATATTTAAATGTGCTTAATAAAAAAAATCCTAGTTTAGGTGGCTTGCATTATTTATCTCATTCTTTATTCAGTCTGATGCAGCTCCTGGGTCATGGCAAAGTGGTTTTACTTTTCATCTTCATGTAAAGTGAGACTAAATTCTTACTTACCCATTGGCAACAAAGTACTGCTATTTAGCCTCGCTAATGAGGGGGAAAAGCCAAAGTGATAATTTGTTACTTGATGATAAGACGCACTAAGGGATTCCTTCTTGGCTTTGCTTTTCTATGTCTGTTGTTTTGGGTTTGACTTAAATTCTTTATGTTCCTTTCTTTCTTTGTATAGAGTGTGAACAATGTAGACATATGACACTGGATATAGCAAGAGACAAAAATAAATACCAAGCACTTACATTAATAGTACCAGAAAGAATTTACAAGAAGACAGGATACATGAAAAATAGTGTCACCCTGGATAAAAATGTCTATAAATACACATGTTCAGATCTGACATTTTATTCCAGTGTATGACTCAATATAACCCTGCAACAATGAATGCCCTTCCATTAAAAAAATTATCAAAACATTCAGCACTGTATTCTGATATGCTTACTCTGACTTAGTAGAAGTCTACTTTGAAGAGAAATCCATTAACTTGGAACAACTTGAGGACCTAGTAACTCTTCAGAATAAATGGAAGCATCATTCTACCAGTTAATTGCACAGAAACCTCTTTCTGATTTTTTTATTCTTCCTCTGGTTTTAACACTATATTTCTACCTATTTCAGAATAAAAACATTAGCATATCAATGTCTCCACACATCAACTAGAATGGCTACATCTTCTCTGAAAAACAAGCTTTATTCGAAATATATGAAAGAGAAAAATATGCCACTTTCATTTCTGACAAAAGAGCTTCTAGATCTTGCATAAAATCATTTTTACAGTTTTGTATTTATGTGAGGAAAACACCTTCATTGTACACATCTTGATTAGTATTTGGATGGCTTTTAAGCAACATTTCAAAGAGATGCTAAATGTGATTCAGTATGACAAAGCAGGTGGAGCATAAAATGAGTCAGAACAGAACAGATGACAGGTCTATCAAAACCAGGATACTTCCTCCAACAACTTCTTACACCAGATGTTTCAGAGGGCTAAAAAAATAAATAAATCACTAGCAAAATGTGTGAAATTAGAGTTCGAGAGGTGAAGAGAATATTCTTTTTAGAGTTAGGATGTGTTCTGTTGTATCCTGACCAAAACAGATTGATGACCTTTAGGAGATCATCTGAAGTAGGTTATTCACAAATCCTGTTCTTCAGATGGCTGCTTTTCCCTTTTCTAATTTATTTGCTTTGAAAGGCTTTGGCAACAAAAGATGAATATTTTAAAAATTCCCTTACCCATCGAGTCTTTCATATAGGGTAGTTTCTTCCATTACTCTATTACTGGCTCTATTTGGTGCTCCAGGCACAGAGTCAACATCTCTGAATTCCACAGTTCAGTTAGTACATTCAGACATTTACCAAAAATAAAAGCACAAGAAAAAATGCAATTATGGGAATTACACATGCTTACAAAAAAAAAAAATTAACTCGTATTATAGAATTAGAAATACATTTACATTTATTAATAATTTTATTTGCAAATGACTGAATAAAAATATTTATAGATTTCTCATATTGTGGACTAGAATGGCCTATATTTACATTATTTACATTTACCATTTGAGTATTTTGTTTCAAAATACTGCAATGCAGTATTTTGAATAAGAGATGTCCACCATATCAGTACAAGAATTCACTTAAAGAACTCAGCAGATCATGAACTAGAAGCCAGAAAGTTGAGTGGTTTTGATGCCATGATGATTTTTTGTTTTTTCTTTTATACCCCTTTTATATACTCCCTTATATAGCTTTTATGTATTCTTAGTGTTTTTAGCCTACATAGTTATAATTCTTTAAGTTTGATAACTTCCTTTAGACCCAATATTCTGTTAAGCCAAAAGACCAAACATTCTAAAAGCCCCAGACACCAAGGTCCTCTCCAGAACACATTCTGTAAACAAAGACAGGCCCATCCAGGGGGAGGGTTCCTCGATGAGGGGTCTCGCTGGAGTCCCTCATTGGGGAATCTTTGATAGATATGCTAATTTTTGCAAGGCATACAATTGTATACACATCACATCATCAGTGGCCATTTTCTTTGGTGGGGACTTCGGGGTGCATTTCAATGCACATTTCAGTGCACCTAAGGATCCTTAAATAAATACCAAGGTAAAAACCCTTTTCCCTCTTAACTGTGTTCAGCTCTCTTAATTTTAAGACCAGGAAAAGGCATCAGTTTCTGAAATGCTGCAGAACTCAGAGGCTGAAGTATAACTGTGCATCTAGTGGAAGTCTCTATTGCTATTTATAATATATAGAAAATACTTGTCCCACTCTGTAAGTTTTTTCCAAAGGTAAACCTCACTATATTCCATTTTTATCCAGCAGAACAATATAACATAGTCAAACGGGTGCTGATGGTTTCTTCTACACAACTGTATTAATGAAACAGAATACAGGCACAGTAACTGAGCACAGTAGGTCTATATGATGGTTGGTTTCCTCAGTACTGGATCCCTTTGCAGATGCCAAGAGAGGATAAGACAAGTCGAGCCAAGCTGGAAATTAAATTGACATTTTAACACCTTGGAAAAACTCTGAATGTTATTCACTTTTGGACTTTATTCTAAAGAGTTCCAATTAAGTTCAAACCTAAAATGTTTGCATATTGTGGACATAAGACGCAAAATTTACATCTCTGATGAACAACTGCCTGTAGATGAGAAATAGCTGAAGGCAGAGACCCCTGCAAAATATAGCTTCTATAACAGAAAACAGTTTTCATTTGTTTTGGTTATGAAAAATTCTTAGTCTTCTAGCTGTATTTTAGTATTTTGTTGTTTTGCTCCTTCTCCACAGTCTCTCAACTTAGCAGTCCATATACAGCAGTCCAGCATCAATCCAGGCTTTTACTTACATACCTGAAGTCAGACCAAGGTCCAAGACTTCTGTGATTTCTTTACCACACTCAAAAAAAGAAGTACCTTCAAGTCAAGTTAGAAAGGCTTGAAGTACACGCATTCAGGCAAATGGCATACCTACTCAACCTGGGAGGCAGAAAAGACACAGTGGCCAAGAGTTTTGAAGAATCTGCAGGTTTAAATATGTGCATAACTGCTCTGTCTCCAAAGTTAGAAAAACTTGCCATGCTTCAGAAAACCCCTTTGGATTTTAGATTTAAGAGAAAACAAGTAAATGTACTATCTTTCTTGTTTTGCATGAGTGCTTCTCATTCTGACTAATTGGCCAGATTTTTTCTCCATTTTGAGGATGATGCTTGTACTGATAGAGCATCAAAAGAAGTAAATGGAGAGAAAGGAAAGTTCCTATCTCACAGTCCCTGAAGAGTGGCAGAAGTCAATTCTATTTGTAATGTTTCAGTGTGATCCTTAATATTCATCAAATATAGGTCTGTGTGGGAATAGTCTCCTCAGAACAGGTCTATGGACATCCAAACTTTTGGAATGTCTTTTAAAAGAACATCCAAGAAGTGAAAATTTTTGGACTTCTTCTGAAAACTGAAGGAATAATGGTTTTGTCTTTTCATTCATCTTTCTGTTAGTCTTTTTTCTGCTATTTTCTCCCCACTATGCTAGCTTTATAAGGGTGTTTGTTGACTGTTTCTGAAGTTAACTATGATTAATATCAACAGATTCAGTGAAAAGCAGCAGTGTTTCTGTGTTTCTTCCTCTAGAAGTTTAGAATTACAGAAAAATAATCCATTGCTATACATTACAGAAGAAAAAAGTGGTCACTGTTTTGTTATTTGGTCACCCTTTTATGCACAGTATGTATGATACTGAATGACATATTCGTTCAGATGTAGAGGTGAGAACCCTAAAGAAATTCTATCTGCATGAAAAAATATTAGATACTTATCCTGATTTTTAAAGGTTTTTATGCAAAGCAAATTAATGATGTTTACTCTTCATATTTCATATGAAATGGGCATTAATTACCCATGCATGCTTTGCTGATTTGCAGTTCAAATGACAATACTTATAAATAATCATCTGAAAATGCTTGGGGAGATTCATTCATTTGACAGAATGCATCAAAAACTCTGCTCTCAGCTGATAACTTAGGCAAGAAGTGCATCTGGGGAAAAAAGAAAAATGTCAAAGGCTGGAGAGAAGGAAGAAATGAGCATTAAAGATGATTCACAAGCTGGAGAACTATTCTATACAGTGAAAAATTAAGGAAATTATTCTTTTTTGGTGATCGAAGACAAGAGAAATATCTTGATTATAGTAAGTGGAGTATCTCTCGAGAGGCAAAATACTGAATAGAGAAGCAGTCTTTAAAAGAGTATAAAAAAATCCAAAAACGACCCAGCAACGGGATATTTAAGTTACAGAGATTGGGTAATTTTATTTTTCTTTTAACATTAAGAGTGATTAACAACTGGAAGAAATTGAAGTAGTGGATTTGTCATCTCCTGATGGCATCAAATAATGAAAAAGCTCATTTCAGGAATGTATGCTTTAGCGAAAAAACATCTAGGAAAAAAGCTAATGATAAGACATTTGGCATATTAGGATCAAGTTGGATAATTTAATGGTCAGTTATGATGTTAACATTTAAACATCTAAATTAATGTCTTGATCAGTTTTTTGAGTATCTTGAGTGTGATGGGCAATTCAGAATAGTCATTCCTACTCTGCAGAAGACTCAGTGTAGTCTGTTTTAGGGTTGTCTTTCATAACCATAGCTATTACATCTCAGGGCCTCCCTACTTTTCAAGGTATTACATTTGAAACCATGTCAAAAGAAACATGGTTTACTCACCAAAAACACTTTGGGGTAAATAAATATTTAACTGAATATTTCCAGTTAGCTATCTGGGAGAGTCTGATTAATGACTCCAAATATCTGCCCATTTGTGGAGGTTCCAGGTTGCTTTGCTGAGCCAGGTTTGCATCCCTCGAGGGAGGAGGTGAGTTTTTGGCTGTATAATGACTAGTTTGCCTTCTACAGAGGACAGACAGGGTGAACCATCATCACCTGGAGGCCACAATGAAGAGGCAAATCCTGCAAGGCACAATGGTGCCTCTTATCATGCTAATTGCCCTCCCCTACACAATTCAGTTGTAAAATTTCCACCTACCTGCCCCCCAGGGAAGGTCTGACGCGGGCACAACTGGCTTAACTACTCTGACTGAGGGGCAGCTGTCATGTCTTAGAAGGTGTCATAAATAATTAAAGACCCCTGAAGTGTCCCCAGACTCACTTCTCCCCCAGGGGAGGTACCTGGGTGTTCCCACCAAGGCTGAGTGTATTTTAACACATCAAACTCCATGTTTCACAGGCTCCTTCCCTCATACCCAATGGATCACGACAGATCAAGACCATCACTTGGACCAAAAGACAAACTGCAACAATCAAGCCTTGTCATAGATCCATGGGTGATTATGTATCTTTTTACTCTTATTCTTTCTCTCTTTCTTCTACGTTTTAAGTGATATTTTTCTTCTTTCATATTGCCGTATCACTACAGATAATAACAACAAAAATGGCTACATACCCACTTTCCATTACAACCAAATTGTTCTAAAATAAACCCTACACATACATATTTTTACAAACCCCGATCACTCAGTGTCGTTTCACTCTAATCTCCCCCAAGGGATCTATTAACAAGAACCTGGGTTCCTCTTGCCTTATGGGGCAGGTTGCAACAGTATCATATCACATTTAGAGTCAGGGTTAGATTTATTTGCCAAAGTTGTCACTTGTATCAAGATTATAACATGGATATAAACTAGTAATGCAAGCTAAGTAGTCTTTTTAAAAAGTAAGTAATTTAATCTTCATACTTAATTATGAAGACAAGCAAATTAGAGAATCTGAAGGAATACGGGAAAAGACATTAATCTCGCTCAAATTTAACCATCTAGAAGCTAAGCATTTTGTACATTCTCATTTGGTTCTTTCTTTAGCTAGTGCAAACAGGCAATTCCAGAGAACAGTTTATTTCTGTGTATTAATACCCTCGGATGGGACAACAGCCTCTGGAGTATTGTGGGAAGAGATAGGATGGAATTGAACTGCGGGCTGTGGGATGTGCCTGCAGAACACCATGACAGGACAAAGAAGCTTGTCTCCGCCTGACCTTGGGGGAAGGAGATGCCACAGGCAGAGCCCTGCGGAGAGGAGCCTGCCAGAAGCTGCAGGAGGAGTGGACAGCCCATGATCACCCCCACATAGGATATTGAGAAAGTGTGTTACTGACATGGCAATGTGTGATAGGTCACTTAGTGAAAAACACCATATAAGGAAATAGTGGGTCTTCAAGTGTATAAAACTAGCTGGTTTCTCTGAATAAACCTCTCAGATTCCCTGCCAGTCTGGGTCCATGTCTCGGTCACCCACAGAGTATACCTTTGTTTCCCTCTGTCAGCTGTGAAAATTTTGTGTTAGACTAGATACCTGATTTAAGCAGCTCAAGTTAGGCAAGATGAACAGCATCTCAGCACTTTTTACTCACTTCTTCACTTGTATTCCAAGCTGTTTTGGCAGTGCATGTTTTCGGTGTCTCTTAGAAATACAGATCCTGAGGCAGAAATTTTAAGAGCTGCCCAATTACTTTTTCTCACCAGGAGAAGCCTCAACTTCACTACATTGTTATCTCTGGCCACCTGTCTACTTACTTCTCTGCTGAGCTGTTGGGACCTTTGGACAAGACAGTGCATGGCATTGGGAGGGAAAGGAAAAAAAAACGAAATAATGGAATGCTTTTGCCAGGAATAAAGAAAGGAGGAAGCAAGGAATTTCCTTTTCCACCTCCATCCTCCCTAGGAAACCTATACCATGCATTCCTGCTAATAACCACAGTGGCCAGGAGGGCTAGTAGGACCAAGCTGAGACGCACAAAGAGTCACTCCATGCTCTCTGTCATGTAAGTTCTGAAACCTGAATGGAAAGTCACTCCAACAGTACACCTTGGCTACTTGTAAATTACTTCCCTCAGCAAAGATAAGTTATGCTAAAATTTATTCAGCAGATGACTTTATTGTTTCTCTTAATACTGCTGCAAGTCTCATTAACAGGGGATACCTGAGTTTATGTAAGTGAAGAAAGAAGTGGAGGATTACATATGTCCAAAAAAGTGACATGAAAATGAAAAAGAAATGTAACAGTAAAAGAAAATAATTCTACCAGTACGATACAAAAGTGTGCAATAATTGCATCATGTAATGAGTATGTAAAAAGGAAAGTGAACTTGTATGCCACTTCTTTATTGGCATGAGGCAACCATATGATCATGACAATCTTTATCCTCTTCTCCCCCACTGAAGTGTACAGAGGCAGGGTCTTCCTAAGATGCAGCAAAGCTCCTCTTTCATTAGCACTTGGTGCCAGCCAGTCACCTACTGGCTTGTGGTGCAATTTGTTTCCCATTTGGATCACAGATGTGTCTTCCCTTCTTTACATAACTTTATTTTCTAAAGGGTGCCATCTGACAGCTTGTGCAGTTCTGTACATTGTCAGTGAGAGAAGGAAGAAGGACTAAACATTCTCATTCATCATTTGATCCATAACTATTTGAAGGGACCAGCTCTCAGTGCTTAACAAAAAATCTGGTTTTCCCTTCTTCACCAAAAGAAAGACTAGCTTTCCAGATAATCCACAGGGTAGCCTCATGGGAAATTATGACATTTGTGAGAGGATATTTTAGGTAACAGCAGTCATGACCGATGTACCTGCTTTGAAGGATTTCTTGATGGGACCCTAGGTAACTTGCCACTCACTACTAACACATTGTTGGGATTAAGCAGGATATCCAGGAATGCTTTTGCTCGCAACAGAATTGTGAAAAATACAGTTTAACAGACAAGCTTGCATTTTATGCAGGGCTAATCCATACAGATTGGAAGGATCATACTGATGGGCTGTATTCCTGCCAACTGTTACAAGCCTGTAATTCCCCATGTTGACTAATATAAAGTAGCCATTGAAACTGAGTTTGCTAAAGCATTTGTCACCCTCATCTGTCCCCACTGATCCTCTCCAACTTCCCAAACCACTGCAGTTCATAATTTAGTCCAATGACTGAGCAGCAGCCAACTGTGGCTCCTTCTAATGTATCAATCTAAGGAACAGTGGCTGGTCAGAAACTTCTGTATGTTAACAAATCCGTGTTTACAGGGAAGCAAAATCAGGGAAGAAGGGCAGGTGGTAGCCATTTCCCTCATTCACATCTAACATGCAGTTCAGTAGGAGTCAATGCAGTAAGAGATTCATCTACCTCATCTTAGACAAAACAGAAATTGGGATTTTTAAGTCTGATCAGTTCTTATTGTGAGAGAGAAATGGGCATTTTCAACAAGTGATTGAAAACACCCTTTGTTGCCAAGGTCAGCAATGGAAACATTTATACAGCAATTGAGAGTACCCAATTAAGTTAAACTCTCTCTCTCCTGGCTCCGTCACTGTTCCTTGGTGTACGAGATCATCTCAGATCTGAGGAATGGGAGGAAAAGAGACATCTGTACTGTCTTCACAAGCATCTTTTCCAAGCAATATTTAGGAATAATGTCCGGAAACTACCATGTATTTTCTACAGAAGTACACATATATAATTAGTATGCAGGTTTGAAGAGAATAATCTTATGTAACCCATTTTTAATTTTTATTTTGTTAAGTTCTACAATAAACTTGAAAAACCTCAACCCCTTTTGATGTCTTTCAGATCAGTTTATTTTTGTTCCAAGTGCTCCCCAGGTGCTTTGTATGTTTAATAGAATATGCTTTAAAAGAAACTTTACTCAAGTAGAGCAACCTTGTCTTTTGGAAAGCATGGAGGTGCAAGAATTAAATAATTAGCGTTATTTATTAAAGTTATATTTAATTTCTAAGTGTTTTTCATTAAAATAATGTATGATCTGTGGACTGATACACATTTATAACACTTCAGTATTATTTTTAGGTTTCTTAGGTCTGAGGAAACTCGATATTACAAAAATTAATCCTTTTTTGTTTTGATTTGGTTTGGTTTTTTCATTTTGTTTGATGAACTAGTGAAACCGCTTACAAAACTTGGACCTTAAGTATTAATAATGAGTACACTATGCCCTTGACTTATCCTTCTCTGAGTTACCGAATCATATTAGCCACATTCAGTTGCATTTAAATTGGCTTGCCACTTATTCCTTTTATCATTATTGGTACTGTGATGTGAAATAACTTCATCTGTTTTTCCCTTTCTTGTTTTGTCATTTGAAGTTAAGTGCCTAGCTTTTATTAAAAAAAAAAATAAAAAGCTGTATATTTTTCCTGCTTGCCACATGTTAAAAAAGGGTGCAAATGACCACACTACACTTTCGAAAGAAAGTTCCACTATTTTAGAAATAACCTTGATGGAACAGGAGCATATAAAAGCACTTACTTATGTAAAAGCCATTATTGAAACTAAAATAAGGAGGTTTTGAGTGTTTCCTAGTGGGTGACTGCATCTTCCAGCACAGGCTGATAAACACAAAATTTCAGTAACAACTGACAGCAGTTCGAAAACATATGTTAAGCAAGTAACATTATTTAATTTTTGTCTTTCATCATGACGGTTGTTAATAAAGGACTGTATATTGTCCACAGTGAAATATTTACTTAAAATACAAGGCTCATCTGAAGTAAAATTTTGCAACTGCTTTATGTATCACAACAGTAATATAGGGTGAAAAAGTCTAAATTGTCTAACATAATGAAAAAAAAGCATTTGAGTAGGAGGTTAATAATTATCCTAATTAGATTTGCTCAGTATAATCTGCTGAGTAGTCCTTGATGATCACAAGTGCTCATGACCCTAATTCTATTTACGTGTCTCACCATCACAATTAAGACAGGGATCTAAGCAGATCTGTACTTCCTTCATTTTCTGTATTTTTACAGCTGTTACATTAGATGAGAGGCAGCATTTCACAAATTAAGTTGGCCTCCAAGCTGGAGCTGATTCATGACTGGGCAGCTCAGTGTTGGAAGACTCAGTAGACAACTGCCTGTATCTGGGTACATGTGGCAAACATTCTCAAAGTTGCACACAGTCAACCAAATCATGTTTTCATTGCGCAGTTTCTCTGCCAGGGATCTAGAAAGCAAGGAAAATAGAGAGATATCATGAGAAGTCCACATCTTCCAACACATGACACAAACTTAAATTTCCTTAAGCATGCAGCTGCAAGCAAGCATGGTAAAACAGTTTAAGTTATGTAGTGCTGCCCCTGAACTTGCTTCCTCAGTTTCAGAAGTAGTGGCTCGGTGATCATTATAAAGAAAAAATAAAGGCATCTGCATAACAGAATTAATTCATTCCATGGGGTTGCATAAACACCCTCCTCTGACAGCCACCACTGTTGTGATCATGGGGCACTATGAAGATTTGACAAAATGGTGGCCCTGATTGGTGGTAATGTTCTCCAGCAGTGAAAAAGAGCCAGATATAAAACAGGCACCATGGTTCTCCCTGCCTGCCATTCTCTTTTTTGGGAAAGTACCACACTGTGAAAGGAAGAATTTCAAGAATTGCTGTCTCAGCATTGTGCAGATTTAAGGGAAAGGGTTCTTTTCTTCAGTGATGACAGTGGACAGCTCTCCAGAGCACAAATGTCATGTGTTCTAAGAATAAAAATAGCTATATTAAACTGCATTTTTAAATTAGTCTTTGCTATAGGTTCATTTAACATGAAGCTCTGGGAAAATGGTGTAATGTATTCATCGTTACACTATATTAGCAATTCCTTTTATAATTTCAGAGAAGCAATTTTAATGTGTTATTTCAGAATAATAAAAGTGAGGGAGGAGCCTTTTTACTACTATTCAGATACGTGTGTGTCATGGCTACATCAGACTTATTAGTCCAATAATCCCCTGAAAAATTTATTACTCAATAAAAATGAAAGATAAGTCAGACGAGAATTAAAATAAAGAAACAAAAACAGTTGCAATGGACAAATAGGATTTGTATGAGAGTACACTAGAACACCTCAGGATAAGGAAGACATCCCTTAAAAGCAGCAGGAAGCAAATTACACCATCTGTTAAAAAAACCTGAGCCCTTTCGAAGTACCTTTAGGGCTGCACATAAACACCGTCTTAAGTGCCTTTTGCAGTATGTCTATCACTGCCTAGAAATGCTTCAGAAGAACTACCCACTGAGACCTATAATCTCTAGTCAAAAGCAATTATTATAAATGCATCTGAAAACACAGCTGAGCTTTCAAAATCTCCCACATACATTCTACTGTGTTGCAGAGGTCTTGCTCTAATGCCATGACCTGCTAAGCTTTAGACAAGGGAGCTCAAATGAATTTAAGATATCTGACTATTGCTAATTACATATAAGGAACTCAACAATGCCAAGATAAATTAAATCATGTTTTTTCAGGGTTTTTACAAAATAAATTCTTCCAAGATGCAAAACAAGAGTTGAATTATCTACATAAAAATATCTTATCTGTGTACAGTGTATAGATTAAAACCAGCCATAAATTTCAGTATATATGCTGTCTAAATAAAAATACACAAACAAATATGGTAGACAGTTTTTGTACCAGGTGCCAGAGGAAAATATCTGGAGGAAAAAAAAAAGCTGTATAGGAAAAAAATCTGTATTTTTTATTATTTATATTTCTTCCCTTAAAAGAAGAAGTATGTCTAAAGGAGCTTTCCACTCAGGCAGAAATACAACTATTTCGTCCTTGGCCTGAATCACAAGGTCAAAATCCTCCAAGTGTGCTTGGCAGATAGTATATAGGGAGGGAATTATATGTGGATGTAGCTGGTTTGTTCGTAAACTGGCCAGAAACACCAATTAAGTGTAGTGGTTTTGTTCTCATCTTTTCCCTTCTGTGAGATAAGAATTAGAAGAAGGGCAAAAGCAGGCTCAAAACTTTAAAGAATATGAAGAAGTTTATTACTATCAGGATTAAAAGTAAAAAGAAATAATAAGAAGTTAAAGCAAACCCCCCTTTCCTCCAGGACCTCCCCCTTTTTTTTTACTCAACTCACACAAAGGATAACAACATGTGATTTATGTCAGTATTGCAGTTCTTAAAAGTCTCTTTCCCATGCTTAGGGAAAAAGGATTTTTTCTCTGCTTCACATGGTTCCCAAACTGCCAACAGCAAACAGACCCGCCCAGAAAAATTTGCTGCCATGGAAAAAAAACCATCTCTCTCATGAATCTTGCAGTCTTCCCACATTGCCATCATGGGCCACACATGAGGTATTTCTTTTTTAAGGATAAGCAAATCCCAGCCTTAAAAACAATGGCTCTCTTCTTCACAAAATCTCTAAAAGTCTCTTACAGCTCCTAAGTGACCTGGCGTGGCCATTTTTCTTTTTCCACAGGCTGCACACAGAATTCTCTTCCTGCCATGTCTTTTTAAAGAGAAAAAAAATGGTGGTTCAAACCACCACAGTGGAGATATGTATTATGTATATACACATATACACCAAAACAATCAATGCAATGATTTTAAGATTTTTGAATCATTCCATCCTACCTCTGCTTGCCTGTTTGGCTTCATCCTTGAAATTACTAAGCGTCCTAAAGTCTAGGAGTAAAGAGTTGTGACTGTAATACTGAATTGTCCTGACTATTAGCAGGTCATGAGCTTTATACTGAGTTTGCTCAGGCCCAGAACTGAGGCTTGTCTGACTTGTTCTGTCTGCAGTTAGCTTGACCTGCCTACAGCTGTTTTACTTAGTTTAGCTGGGACAGATGTTTTTAAACTGAGCTGGCGAATAATTTTTATTGTTTATCTTTGTATAGTACAAACATGGATTTTTATAGATAGCAGTTACAAGCAGTTTTTCTATAGTGAATGAGATATTTATGACTGTACCGTAGTGATGCAGGGTAGAGAAAGTGGAATCCAGTACGATAACAGAGGCCTTGAGAAGTGAGGAGACGGGATGCAAAGCGCAGAAGTGCAGACACAGAATGATGGGGGAGGTGGCACAGGCACAGACTGGCACTGGAGACCCCACAGCGATACACAACTCACCCACAGTCAGTTGTGGTAATGCAGGCCTGGAGCTGGGGCAAACCTGTGGGTAGCAAAGAGGACAAGAGTATCTAACATACCTAAAGGCACCGTGTACAGTACATTTCGAAATACTATGGTGCTGGGTGCAGACTAATTGAGAAAATGATGTAGAAGTGTGTTAGAAAACAAAAAAAAGAACCCAACTGGATTCTGCATATAATTAATATGCACACCCATTCACAGAATTACAGAATAATAGAATGAGTAAAGTTGGAAGGGGCACTCATCATTCTTCCTGGGACAGGACTCCAGACTTCCCATGTTCTCTGACATAAAGGGCAACTGCACCACTTTGCTTTACTGGCCTAAAAAGAAAAGTTTTCCTAAAAAAAACATGTAGATATCCATTACAGCATTTCAGTCATGCAAATCATTGGGATTTAGAGATAAACTTCCCTTGGTGGTACATAAATTGTGATGCTCCTACACCATGAAAACCACTGAGCCTTACATCCTTCATTTCAATGTGATGTTCCATACTAATAACCTCTTCTACAGAGAGGAAGAGTCTGGGTCCTTCAGTTGTTCATATATTTCTTCCTATACCTATGAAACAACATCACTGACTGAAAAAAACCCAAAAGATGATGTACTGGACTCAAGAAAGAAATGTATTATAAGAATATGTCTGAAGTGTAGCGAAGATTCAACAACATGAAGACTGCAAGTATGAGAATGAGTTATTGTAAAGGATTTCTTTAATTAACTCAAATTCTAATAAAATGTGTAAGGTATCTGATGTTTTACCTTATCGTTTTGACTAGATTCTGCGAAATATATTCTTTATTAGATTATATTCTATTACGTTAGGTCTCCCAGATTTCAAGTACTATTTTTCTCCTCAAGTTAATTTGCAGTGGCATGTTATTTAACCTCTCACTGCAAAGATGTATTGGAACCATAATAACGGATCTCTGAACCTGTCCCTGATTTTTTCCAATTAAAAATATCAGAAATCTATTTCTCCTTATACTCCTTTACAGTAACTACATGTAATTTCAAACAGTTTTAGGCTGTGATTTGTTTATGGAAACTGTATCTATTGTGCTACAACATCTGTTTTTCAGTCAGATCCTGCTAATACCCAGTTTTCCAGCTGAGTTGATTCAAGCACTGAAATTCAAATTCATTCAGTGGTCATCTGCATTAAACAGTCCCAAATTCAAGCTTTTTACCTTGTCTACCAATCACAAAGAGAGAGCACAATTTGCTTTTGGCTACTTCTCATAAAAAATGCCAAACCAATATCCACATGTCATGAAAAAAAAAAGCGAAATACATTTTTTCCTCCTCAAAATATGGTTTGCTGACTGAAATATATAAACCTCATAAAAATTTATAGGCTTACAAGGAAAACTAACTGCAAGATTTTGCTATGCTCTTGCACATAAACAGGCTGCTGGCAGCTAATCTCTCTGATTATGCAAAGATGGAATTATAGTATGAATTACTGATGGTCTTGTAGGCTTGGATTCCCTGCTTCAAAAAGACTAACTTCTTTTATGTTCTGTGACAAATGACCTACCTAGCTGTTTGGCCATGCAGTGGAACAAGCACAGGAGCCTGATACTGGTGAAACTTGATTGTGAAAAAATCTAATCCACCCTGAATGCTAGCAGATTGTCTCAATATAATTAATGTTATTTCCTTTGTATCAGCTTTATACTTTGTTTTCATTCTTCACAGCCTTAGAACAGGATAGGAAGGGAGAAAAATAGGACTCTACTTCAGTCAAGTGCTTGCCAAATCATCACAAAACACTTGTAGAAAAATATTTGCTGACAACACAACTGTGTTCAGTGAAATTTAATGAAGTTGACAATGTCCTTCATTAGCCTCATAAACTCATATGTTTTTAAACTATATGCAAGCCTCTGTAAGAGCTACATTAAAAATATTTCATCAAATCTATGTGTGTAGAGACCATGATTTCAAGGTCTCACAAGCCTCACAGATGTCTATGGGGTATTAAATAAGAAGTCAGATCCATTCAACATGTAAAAGAAATGACCAAGTACTCACAGCAGCTTAAGCACTCTGCTAATGACATGGTTGTGTTGGTGGTTTCAGCTTCCCATTTCAACAGCTTCCCATTTTCTTCTTTCAGAGTGGAATTAATTTCCCTCTTCTTGTTATAAAGAAGTGAAAACTAAAATTTCCAAAGAACCTGAGGTTGCCATATATTCACTGAGAATTTCTTCCACTTAAGCAACTATTGCAGTTGATCAAGGAGCAATTTTGAGATGGCCTCCAAGTAAAAATGCAGAATATTCAACCAAAACTGTTGATAATTAAAGACTAAAAAAGTAGGCCACGGCAGATATAAATTTACTTCTGTGATCTGAATTCTTTTTGTTTATTAACCTCTTCAAGGGCAAGGATCTGGAGAGAGGAGGAAGAAGCCCAGGAAGACATTAATCTTGTTAGATATGTTAAATTTATCTATATGTAAGCGGTAACAAAGCTGCAATTCATAGATCTATGTCTTCAGAGTTGTCTCTGCATCCAGACTACCTTTCTTTTGATATAGCATTTTTGTACAGAATCTTTCTGAGTGAAAATTAACCCTACAAGCAAGTTGACTTCTGCTCAGCTGTCACACCCGTCGCTCCATTGTTAGCAGGAGGTATGGAACACCAGCTGTCAGCACACCTCTTGAGAAGCTGGTTTATTTCTATGAGTTTTGAGGACTGCTGCCACAGAGAGCACTGGCCTTTTGTAAGTTTGAAAATATGGGATTGCCACTGATTTAACAGGCCACAGGATGTACTAACTCTGTAAACCTCATGACTGAATATCTTAATATTTATTTCGTCAGGGCTTATTTTGGGGCTTTCTGGCACTTTGTTTTAGTTTAAACAACCATTGTCTAGTAGCCAGATAAATATTATCTTTTTTGTTTTAGTTTTGCTCAGCTTTGTACAATTTTGTATAGCAGGTACAATGTCTAGTGTTACATAAACATTGATTAATTTCTGTTACACTGATTAAAAGTATTTTCTGTAGAATCTTTTACCCTAAAATACTGGTGGGATGCAGAGGAGTACAAGCACAGGATGATAGCAGAAACTTTGTAAGTATGTGCACATGACAGCATCAAAAGCCTCAGGTCTACCAACAGGTCAGCAGTTGTTGGTTAACAAATATTAAAGCGGTGCAGCCTTGTGAGATGGATAGAATTTGTTTCAGGGGTTAACAGAAAGAGCAAGAAAGAGGTACTTAGATCTTGTAAAACACACCACGTATAGTAAATGTGGATGTAGACTGAAGTTACAGAGCAGTGAAGAGAGAATGAGGTGTTCTCAGTTTGTCAAAACAGCTCTCAACAGTGAGGAAGAAAGCCCCACTACCAGCACCTGGATCCCCACACCAGGATCTGTAACTTGGAGAAGGAGTTGGGATGTTTACTGTTCCCAGTAACATCCTCAGACGAGCATTGGTTGCACAAGCAGAATCCCAGAGAAACAGTTATACAAAAGTTTTTGTATAACAATGTTAACGATATTAGTAATTATTTTTATTTTTATGGATTAATTGGATAAATCAAAGTAAAACTCTTAGTATCATTACACCAGGACTACTAATAATACCTATTGCATCTTGAATAGATTCACTTTTCAAACAGATTGAGAGTAAACTTCTCAGCTTCATATGAAAGATGCACTGCTTTGGCCTGCAAAGATTATAGAAGTAGTAAAATAAATCTTCCTTTTGATTAGCTAAAACAACTTCATGCTCCTATTGTAGCATTTAATGAACTAAGAAGAAGTACTTTCTGCTCTTTCTAGCTGCAAGATTTCAGCAGTCTGTTTGACCAACAATAGTATCAAAGATTTAAGGAAGGACTGTGACAGAAATCATTAAAATGTTGAGTAAAACAGCTATATATTGGTCATTCCAACCCAGATAGTTATTTTTAATGGTTATTCTAGACTTTCAATGAGTTATTTTTCAAAGCTTAAGTGCCATGATCCCCAGAAAATGTATCTTATATAATGGTAGTGAAACTATGTCAATTTTTGCCATGTATTGACTATCCAATATACATATTTGGAGTACTAGCTTGACACAGTTTGTACCTCTTTCTTTGAGTCCATGGGGCTTATGAAATTCTTGAGGAAAAGTTGGAACCTCTTTAAGATGACAGCAGGAAATTATCAGCCCAAAGAAATTTTAGATAATGAAATTGGTTCCTAAATAGAAAATACCCAGATCATTTTCTGACTGAAGAAATAGAAGTGTCATAAATAAAGAGCTGGAAGAAATTTTCTTGTCTCTGTACAGCAGATTTTAATTTTCTCCATCACTTTTACAGATATCAGTTGTATTTGCACGTGTGTATATATATATATATATATATATATATATATAAAATTTCGTTTGTGAATAACGAGGTCATACACCTTTGTCTGCTTCATTTGAATAATTGCTTCAGTGTCATGTTTTTGGCTAGCGAATTTTACGATCATTGTCCCAGGTGTTATTTGTAAGTAAAATAGATTCATTTAATAATATCAAAAAACAAAAAAAAAAGGCAGAGGAATGAGATATGGAAGGGCGACGTGGTGTGCCTGAGGTATCAGGAAATGTGTTACACAGCCAGAAGTTGAATACTGATCTCTTAATCCAGTGTCTTAGTCTCAACCTCATCCAATCATATTTGTTCAGACACTCTTCTAAAAGCAGATTCTAACACAACAAATTCCTGTTANTTTTTATATATCTTTTGTGTTTGTGCGTGTGTATGTGTATATATATATATATATATATATATATATATATATATATATAATTTCGTTTGTGAATAACGAGGTCATACACCTTTGTCTGCTTCATTTGAATAATTGCTTCAGTGTCATGTTTTTGGCTAGCAAATTTTACGATCATTGTCCCAGGTGTTATTTGTAAGTAAAATAGATTCATTTAATAATATCAAAAAACAAAAAAAAAAGGCAGAGGAATGAGATATGGAAGGGCGACGTGGTGTGCCTGAGGTATCAGGAAATGTGTTACACAGCCAGAAGTTGAATACTGATCTCTTAATCCAGTGTCTTAGTCTCAACCTCATCCAATCATATTTGTTCAGACACTCTTCTAAAAGCAGATTCTAACACAACAAATTCCTGTTATATAAAGAGATATTTCTTTACATATATATACAGAGTTGCTTCTGTCCTATCTATTCATGCATTTATTCATAAACACTTTATCTCAGAAATTAAATTACTTGGTAGTTTTGGTAAATGTATGGAAGACATACAGAAAATGTATTTAAGACAGATTCAAATCTTAAGTGAAAACTCAAATAATTTCATGACCAAGCTTCACCTGATACTGGACCAAAACACAGAAATTAATTGCATGTGATTCAAAAGCCTGCTACAGTTAATTACATCAAATCCTGCCCAAGGCAGGAGGCTTGGAACTAGATGATCTTAAAGGTTCCTTCAAACACAAGTCGCTCTATGATTCTTTAAAATGCATTATTAATCATCTCTACAACTTGTTTTCTGTGAGTTTGGGGGTTTTGTTTAATTGGTTTTGGAGGTTTTTTTTCAGCTGGTCAAGATATATCAGCAAGTACCAACACCTTATCCAATGTTTTGTCAAAAGTTGTATGAGGGCATAATTTTTGAAAAAGTGTAAGGGAATCACACAAGCATATGTGGGAGACTACATTGCACAGCTTGTTTTCTTATTGCCCTTGTAGAATACCAACACAGATCACAATCCCTTAAATAAACTCAGGCATATTCTGTATGTCTTCATTCTGTACTCTGAGTATTTCACTAAGGTACCATAAATATTAGGCATGGTTCACTGACATTAAAAAAAGTGTAGCACTCTCCGTGACTACCCAGTAAGTCTGTCAAGAGCCCAAGAATTCTGATATTTACTCTTCATTCAGAAATAAGACAGTATAAACTATAGAAAGTTCATTAAGTAATAGTTTTCTTTTTTTTGAAAACTTGTTTAAAAATTTTGAAATAATTCATAGTATCACATTATTTTACAATCTGTGATGTTTGTTGCTTATTAATTGAAACAATAGGATAAGCAGCAATACAGATTCTAGTAAGGTCACATATCACCACCACTAGAATTCCCCTGTGGAATCAATGCAAGATGGAATGGTGATGGCAAGTTGAGTGATAACAGTGGGTTTGACTATGGAAAGTATATTAGAGTAAGTTGTATCGATTATTTAGTACTAAGCAGGCAATTTTACTTGTCAATCTCATGTAATTTAGTTCCGCAGAAATTCAACCTAATGTTCAGCTGTCTACTTGACATCTTGTCTTTCTCAAGCAGAAGCTATATTATAATCACACATTAAAATAATTAATGGCAAAGAAAAGGCTGCAAAACCAAATAGTATCTCTGATACTGATGATACTCTCTCAAAGGAATTCCCTCAGGAATTCTTTACTTGGGGAAGGACATAAAGTTAGCTGAGGTGTTTATTTGGTTAGATAATAAATAATGTTACGAAAGGAAATTGCAGGGAGGGGAGGATCTGAAGGCAATGCTCATCAACAGCAAAATTAGAGATGAAGTTACTCAGGTTCTTCCTCAACTTTTCATAATAACATAATCTTCGTTTTCTCCTGGAATAATCTTGGCTTCTATATTCAAAGATTAAGAATCAGAAAAACCCCTTGTTTTCAGCTATCATGAAAAGCTTACATTCCTTCCAGCAAGACAAAAGAGTAGCTGCTTTGGTGCTTGATTCTCTGTGTTGTGACATTGCAAATTATTTAGTCCAACTCTGGAAGCCATCAGTGGAAAAGTTTTTCCTGTAACAAGCCCACTTACACTTAGTCCTATTGTCTAACATTTGCAGCTAGAGAGTCCACATCCTCAGCAACAAACCCCATTGTATTCACATTAGCACCTATCTCCAGAAGCATGATAAAATTTTTCTGCATGGAATATGAGGAGTGCATAGTTTCTAAGAGTCTGTAATGGGAAAGGACTACATTATATGCAACTTTCCCAGGAAGCCTGCTCCATGCTCATAAAAAAAAAAAACCACTTAAAAATTTACAGACTGACTGTCTCCTCCTGAACATTTGACATATTTTCACAGGAATTTCTCTGTGTTTATTGTCTGGAGAAAGTGTTTGTCCATGGTTATTAATTTTGTGTGAGATCTGAGGTGGCAGTGCAGAAGGATAAAGATCTGCTCACAGCATATGGCATATCTTGGGTTCTCTAATTCTGTTGGGCCCCTATAATTCTTTGGAAGCCCTAGGAAGCTCTAGGTATGTATAAACTGTGTCAGAATTACTTTCAGTTAGAAAACAGTAACATTCCTTTGAATAAAATTTTTCATTACTCTACCTGGAGATCCTAATCCCTTATACTCACTCAAGTTAACACTAAAACCAATAGAATTTTTGCCTGAATAAGAAATGTAGAGTTTGAAGAAAAGATAGTATTCATAAGTAAGAGAATAGCTTCTTTGTGCTGAACTGTGAACCATGCAACAGATTTGCTGAATAGAACACATATTGCCTGCAGCTGAAGAGCTGATTATTTCTGATTATAAAGCAGATAATATTAATCTGAGGATAACTTCCGATTTTAGAGATCAAAATGTCATTAGGGGTTAAATGCAGGGGTTAAAATACAATAAATTAAGTATCCAAGCCAAGCAGAGACTGGATTTTTGTTCCAACTGCAGTAATGTGACTGACTGGAAGCATTTAGTTTTTTACACAATCTTAACCTGGTCTGGAAACCCATTATATATTTGCTGTCCTCCACTGAAAAAGACAGGAAAAATATTCCTGTTAATGCTACAAGTCAGATCCATGTATAAATGGATAAAAGGAAAATACCTGTGTTCTAGCCTCTGTAGTTTAAATAGCAATAGATTTGCAAGGGATTTGAGAGGAAAATTCTACTCACTATAAGTAAGAGAACTTGTAAAGAATTTCTTTATTTCGTTTGCTTTCAAATTCACTCTGCATTCCTTGGAGCAGAACAGACTGGAAATATGTCACAACCTCACAGTGACATAAAGAGTTTAACTGTTTTAAAAACTGGCTGCCTATCTACAAATGATCTTCTGCCTATTACCTAGATACTGACATTAGTGTTCCTTTCTATTTCCCTGTTGCTGAACTTTTCTTTCTGAAGGCTACCTGCACGTTGGTTCAGTTGCTATCACCATTCATGAAGACTGCAAAAGCCTTTAACAGAAAGAAATAAATGAGAAAATTTGCTGTTTTAACAGGGTGCTCCTATTCTCACTCCATCAGGGGATAACTTTTATTGCATTTGATCCCTTGTATTTATCACTTCTCAAGTCACATCAGAATATTTTGGCGTAGAAAGATAGTTTAAAATTATTATTGAAATCTGGATATTGCAAGCCATAATATTTTCTGACAAGTTTCCTACTGTCATGTCTTTGCTATACGACTATGTTGACTGAAGGCTTTGCAGCTGAGCATGTAAGATAGTTCTTTCTCCGAATCTGTTTGCCTGTTTTAGGCACTAGACAGCACAGTATAATGTGTGCACTTGGTTTTTCAGAATCACATCACAGAACTGTGAAATAACCATAATTCTCAGCGATGCACTTCCTATCATCTCTCCCATTTTTGACTTGCTCCTTTATATTCAAGAATTCACACCTGCTCATGTCACTTTCTGAAATGTTGCACTGACGCATCTAACATGCATAAAGCTAAATTAGGCTGCCATTTTCTGTATATTATTCTGGATAATGAAGCAAATGTGATCTCTCGAAAACTTAGAATAGGAGGATAATATCATACCTATGACTTTAGGGTTGACCCTTTCAATACCCGATTAGTTTTTTATTTTATGGTATTATTTCTTTTTCAGAGAGGGAGTCTAAGCAGTCCACAAGAAAATCTGTCTACAAATGTGTGCTTAAGCTACTGTAGGCCATAGCTCAAACTGCTATAGACTACAGACGATGCTGAGCTGATCCATCCGCGTCTCATGCCATATGCCAGCTTCTCTACTTAGTGTGTGCTAGGGCATGGATCTGTTAGAGATTAAGTCCTCAGCAAACTTTTATCGGATTATGGTGTCATGGCCATGCTACCCTGCCTTCATAGACGAACGAGGAAACGATAAAGCACAACCTTAAAATTACTTTGTTTCTCCACTGACGACACAGAGAGCTCAGGACGCCTGGACCAGATATGGTTATCTACATTCAATCAGATGAAATCTATTCTGGGTGCCTAAATTAGCAGCCCTGGCTTCACTGGCCACCTATAGAGAGACCTATGACAAGATACAGATTTCATACAGGACAATAAAAACCAAAGCCTGACCAGGGTGGTCTGAACCATTCCATTCTCCATTCACTTTGCAGAAAGACTCATAAACTTCAGTCTTTATCTCACACATCTCAAATTGGGTGATAAAGGCAGACATTGCCTTCTTCACCCTCCCAGAAAATTAGAGAGGAACAGCTAAATTAATCTGACATTGATTTAGAACAACTTTTATGAGTACAAGGACCATAGAAATTTATGGACTATCACCAATGCTAGATCAAACCTTAATTTGTTTATCTAAATCTTAAAAACCTGCAGAGACTCAGATTCCTCAACTTGGGTTGGAAATCTGGTCTCGTGTTACACTGCAGTACTAGCCAGTATGTTTTTTATTAGTCATCTCAAACTGATTTACAGTAGTTGAAAATGAGAGGTCTGGAGTATGAATTTCTCATATAAATAGGGAAAAAAAAGTCCTTAGTTCAGTTGAGGCAATAATAACCACACTGTATTTTTAGACCTCCTCTGCTTTGATGAAACAAGGTGATAATAATTATGTAGATAAGAAATACATTTATTTACAGGGTGCATGCTTCACAAAGCATTTAAATACCCTTCAAATCCCAATGCTAGTGCAAGATATTGTTCCATGTATTTCTGTTCCGTTTTCAAGTATTCAAATATTTTTTGTCATTCTTGAGGAAGTAATTACTCAGTTTAATAAGTCTCAATAGGATGTTTTCTGACCTTCAAATTTTTTGTTATTTGTTTAGACCATGCTTTGAGGCCCTGTAGTTCACATTCATTGTATCTTTTGTTTCTCTTCCACAGTTTTCTCATAATTTTGAATGCTGCAAGTGCTCAAATTCCAAGATAATAAGCCTAGAGTAAAACCTGATTAGACTAGATTTTTCTTAACAGTAACCAGGAGTAAAGTTTTTCATATAGTTTCACAAGAGGGGGCAATTTATTTATTTGTTTATTTATTTTCTCGATAAAAGAGCAATTAGAGTTTGAAAGAACCCATAAGCAAATGGCTAAACACTTGGGCATTTTGGCTCTAACTTATAACACTTAAACAAATTTGTCTTGGGTTTACTAAAACAAAAACACATTTCCCACGCATGCCATCCTAGGAAATAATATGTAGAACAGTTTTATAGCTGTGTGGACAAAGGATATATCATAAGTCAGAAGCAGCAGCTGCTCCCTTTGCTAGCCAAACCATTTAAGCAGCATTTGCTCATCAGTTTAATTTTTCTTAGCATGATCCAAACACAGTGACTGAAAACAATAAGTGTCTTGGCTGACAAAATCCTGGGGTTAGATCTAATCACACTCTTCTGCCAAAATTAAATGGTTATACCAAGCTCTGGTTTTGGCTTTTCTACTCAAGAACAGTCCACAGAAAACAGTACAAAATGAAGTGCTTACAAGGGTATTATTGAAATTGAGAAAGCTATAGATTGTACAGTTATCTTTCAAGGACTAAAGGGTTTTGTAGGTTTCTTTGACTTACTAACCGCAAGGACTAATTTTTATTAAATGGTCATTTTTATGGAGATCAGCCTAGTGGAAATAATAGAATTTCATAACATCTTCTGTGTCCACTTTGGTTAATGAGCCAAAAATGTTCTTAGGCGTTAATGGCCCTCTCACTGTAGTCAACAATAAATAGAATCATCACAGATGTTAATTGTAATAAGACTCACTAAGTAAAGCTTCTGGGACTAAAGACTTCTCTCAAAAAGGGAGAAAAAAGAACAAGGAAAACCTCAGGTTCTGAGTGGAAATATTCCGTACAGTTGATGCAGCTCCCATCTCTAATCACAAAGAAGCAGTACTATATCAAGAAAGATATCAACAGCAGAAAAAAATGGAAAAGAACCCCATGACAGAGTGAAAGAAGAACACAAGACATTAGAGTCAAACACCAGGGAGGACACATTCCCTGTTGTGTAAAACGGTTTTAAGGACCCTCACTACTGGTGTTTTTTCCCCCTTCCATCTGCTGATAACATCAAAAAGTAACCTGAATGCAAAGAACAGTTAAAATTAATTTGGTTGTATTATCTGCTTAACTGGTTTCTTGAAAAAAATGATTACGTAGTGTTTATAATATTGAAAATATTTTTATATAAAAATAGAAAAAACAGCAGATAAGGCATATTTAATTATTATTTAATACACAGTAGTCACTGTGATTAGAACTGTGAACCATTTTTTCATCCTGAATTCTTGGTCTCAGGATTTGCAGCTTTATGAAATACTATATTAATTGGACAGAGGTTACATATAGCACAACTTTGGGCAAAGACAGTCTGCCTATCTTTTTTATCAGCCTTCATAAATGTAGCAATCAAGAAAGACCTGTGCATATCTCATCTGACCCCCAGTATAATATATAATTTCCAACAGTAATTCCCAGTTTCAGTAGAGTTGCAATTGAACTGTGTCTTCTCTTTATAAAAACTTATAACCCCTACAATTACATTTAGTTGCCAAATACAAAAATATACTTTTCCACTTAAGAAAAGAAAAGGGGGGGGCAGGCAATTCATTGTAATTAATCAGCTTTGTCACTGAAAGAATTAAAAACAGGACTCTGAAATTTGGAAGCAATAGATCTTTCATTAGATCCCTTCGGAAATTATGAGAAACTTACTCCAATTTCACAGGAGTATACAATGTTTAAAATACAGGCAATACCCTCATTCTAGCTCTATTTCCCCCAGGTAAAACATAAAGCAAAGCAGTAAAGTTCTCTTTCAAGAAACACATCTGCAGAGTAAGATGTACATATAGCTAGAGAGCATAACAGTTCAAGGGAAAACTGTTCCCTAACAATTTTGGAAATACAAAATCTAAATGCAAATTTGGTGTTGGCATCAAATTGTAGAGATAATTCTCAGCTAATGAACAGGAAGCAGAAAAACCCAGCCTAAGATGCTGTGTGAATTGTGCCTCCCTCCCCAGAACAATTGTCCAGCATTAGAGGTCCTGTAACAGACTCAGCTTATTAGTCATAAACACCTATATATCTGTATTAAAGGTATGTTGAGAGGAAGTAAACCACAGCAGAAGCTCATCATTCTGTGTATTTATTGCTTGTAAGCAGCTCTTAGATATTACCATCAACTTCTACAGCTCAAAGGATTGTCACCATTATTGCAGAGAGTTCAAGGACCCGTCCTTAGAAACGATGGTGTTAAAAACCTGACATAAATTGTGACTAAATAATGCACTGCAGGCTAAATGTACTATGTAGAACAATAGTGAACAGATGCCAGCAACAATGGGCTAAATAAAGATCTGAATGTACAAATACCTGCATTTACTCTGGTGAGTTGCACGTCAGTGGGAATATGGAGTAAGTATTTCTTCTCTATAAATTAAATGCTTTCAGAATCAGGCTATTAGTTTTGTAGTTAATGGATATCACTTCTAAAAGGCACCTAATAAAACTAGGACTGCTCAGACATATGCCACTAAATTAGCTTAGTTAACTGGCTCACCCTCTCAATTACATTGAAAGAAATCTATACTTCTGGAAAGAAAATATATCTTACAGTTGCTGATTAAAATCCCATTCCACAAAGCATTGCGGCAAGTGATTAGTCTGAAACACCTGCTTAATTGCCACTGAAGTTAAGGAAACTTTTGTAAGTATTCTAGGGCTTTCATGAAGAGCTGAGAGGTGATATAATCAAAATATGCACCACAGGCAAAACAAGAACATGTTATATAAAAAGTCTGATTTACAAGACACTTATTCTTACATGTGCATCAGTTTAACAACAGGAGGCTGAGGGGGAAAAAAACCTAATCACAGGTATCCAGGACACAAGTACCAGAAAAATCCAGATGCTATTCTAAGATAATGTGTTGAGTTAGAATGTATACCTTACTTTCTAACTAACAAACAAAAGTTTACAAACATTTGTAATGCACTACAGTTATTCACAAAACTTTGAATTTGTCACTCCCTGCCTATACAGTGCTCAGACAGACAGATTAAACATTCTCTCACTGTCATTCCTGTCATTAATTTACTGTTATTTTGTTCTATGGGGACCATTTTCTAAGATTAACAAGCAATATCAAAGTATTTTACAAATGGCTAAACTGTGACTGATGTTCTAGTCACTAGAAATCATTATCAAGAAAGAGTTATAAAGAATAATCTATTTCAGGGCATAAATCCGCGTTCCACGGATGGTTAGATAAAACTATCAGAGTACAATAATGTAAGTTACCCAGTCTTGTTCTGATCCACATGCAAATCTATAGGAAATAATTTTTAATGGAAGTTTGGAAATGGCGTTTATGTGAGTGACTTCAAAGAAAGAAAGTCATCCTTTCCTCAGCAACTCTTATGTACTTTTCTTTCCTATTTTTTTTATTTGACTTGTTCTGTGGCATCAGTTCTGGATATGAGCAAGGATGGTAGCTCCCTGTACATTTGCCCAGACCAGGCAACATTAATTAGAAATTTTTTAACAGCTATTATCAGGAAAAGGAAAAGGAAACTGAGCATCTTAATGTGCAGAGCATGAAGTCATTTAACATGAAACAGAGGAAACATAGAGAGGATTTTTTAAGCTAACTTTGCCTCAGGCTTCTCAGTAGGGAGAGGATACAGAGCTAGAAAGATAGGTGGCTTTATTTACAAACTCATTTAAATCACAAAAATAACTCTCCAAGTTTTTCATAAGCTATCTCATAAAAATATTTCTCTGAGAATCTGGTTTTGGTTTGCTTTCAATGAAGAGATTTTCATCTCATTGAAACTAGTGTAGCATGATATAGTGGGGACTCACATCTTAATAAAATTGCTATTTTTGATACTTGGATAATGAGTGAAAATATAGAAATGAGTATATAGAATATACATATCCTATACATAGAAAATATAGAAAGATATATTTTCTTTATAAAATAAAGGGTCTGATATTAACCTTTATCAAACATATGTAGGTTGGGTCTATGAAACAAATAAAATATACCCAGATAAGTGGCAAAATACTTTCCCTTTAAATGAAAAATGAGGGAATGGATTGTATAGAAAGACTGTAGGAAGTAAAGGCAAGAAATGTAAGAGCAGATCAAATATGTTATTATGGAGATGACTGCTGGAGGGAATCAACAATTTCTTGAATGCACAGACAACAACAGATAGAGTAATATAAACACATATTAGGAACAGGAAAGTCCATAAAGAACCTGCATCTTTCACGATCAAGTAATCGTCATATAAAAGTTGACTATCTGGGTTCTAGTGCTGTCTCCAGAAGCATTTGTGAGAATAGATTTAGGAAACTCAGTATTACCCTGAATGGAGCACAGCTCTTTGTAGGTAAGCTCTTATTTCCCTAAGAAAAGAAAAAGAAATAGCATGGAATTGATGTAGCCTTGCAATACAGAGACAAGAATAAAGGAGGTTGGTGTGAAAATAAAAGCAAATCAGAGAAACCAGAAAAAAATCTAGGTAAATGTAGTCCCTGATGGAGTCGACTCTCACTGCTGCTCTGTTCAGGAGAAAGACATTTTAACCCCCTCCACAGATTCAAGAGAAAAAATTCTTTATCTTACATATTTTCTGACTTGTGAGTTCTGAAGCTACAATTTTAGCTATTCCCTTTTAGAAGTTAGCTACCGTCTTAGTTAGTCTTGATTAGAAACTAGACAACAGATGTATCTGTCCTATCTCTATGTGCCCGACATCAAAAACTCATAATCAAATTTATCTCCTTTAAAACATCATCTTACATTTTTCTCTCATTATCTTTCTACTGTCAGGCCTAGACTTCATGTCCAGGAAGAAGATTCAAGTGTAGTATTGAATAAGGTAAATACAGATGGCAAATAACCCCCATGCATTCATCCGGAATTCTGTGAGTATGTTGAAACTAATGAGAAAAAGAGAGCAGGAAGCAAGTTCACAAATTGAGCCCCTGGCAGTCCACTTGCTGTACTTGTTTATACTGCTCCAGTTAGCACTCTCTACAACAATGCCTGAACAGAGGTCTGAAAGATTATTTTGGGCACCACCCCAAAAACCAGAATTGATCTGCACAATTTGGCTGCTTTCACTCTGAATAGTCCTTTATCACCTGGGGCTTTTCATCCCCAAGGATTTCGGCTTTTCTCTCATGTAACTTCCATGGTTTGGATTGCTGTGAAAACACTCCTCTGCCTGGCTGAAGTTAGCCACCAAATTGTTTCAGACACATTCAGCTGGAAAAGCACAGAAGCTGGTAACCATATGATAGGGCCAAGGAGTTACAGCATCAGGCCCAGAGGGTTGAGTGCGATGCAGCGTGGATGCAGCTGCTGTGCTTACAGTAGCCAGCCCTTGGCACAGGAGGTATCAGATGGTCTCCAACAGGTGCCCTTAGACAGGAACAAACATAATCACCCCATCGTTTTCTTTAGTTACCAGTATAGTCGTAGTCCATGTCTCCAGATAGAAGTGCATTTTTGGTTTATGAAATCTATCAAATTTCTAAGAATTAATGGAAAAGATTTCTAAGAATTAATGGAAAAGTGAGCAGCAGTGCAGAAATCTAAGGTCGAAGACAAATATGTAAAGCAGGTGATTCAGATGACATTGCTATGCGAGTTCCAGTAAGCTGAATGTGCCTGGGACAGCTCTGTCACAGAGGACAAGCAGTATGAAATGACCTACAACCTGTTCCAGCACGTTTTGTCTCACCAGACAGGATGGTGGCACGCAAACTGCTTGTTGAGAAAGCTCTGTGTCATGTGTCAACTCATCATAGATGCTGAGGAAATGTTTAGCACAGGACCAATCTGCTGGCTTCTAGAGGTTATTGAGACCTGGGTTCTAAAAAGTTTCAAGAATCACCTCCTCCAAAGTCAAGAATGGTTCATCTCAGAGAGCAGGGAATACGGAAGATGAAGTGATAAAGAGGAAATGGATGCAAATTAAAATACAGGTAACTTGAACCTGTATTTTAATAGGTTTACTTGAACGTAAACTTTTTTTTCCTTTTCCTTTTCTGGCAGTGGTCAAACACTGGAAGAGGCTGCCCAGAGAAGTTATGGAGTCTCTTTCTATAGGATGTTAAAAATATGATTGGGCATGGCTCTGATATGCTTACTTCAGCTGACCTTGCTCTGAGAAGGGGATAGGACTAGATGACCTCAAGAGGCACTTTTCAAGCTCAGCTATTCCATGATTCTGAAATGCCAGGATTCTGTGACTGTTTGCAAACATTTCTTGAGTTACTAGAATTGATAAAGCCAATATGACTGGCTATTCACAGTAGCTGACTGCCCCTACATAAAGTCATTCCACTTTTCCAAACAGTTAAAAAGTTAGTTAGATTTTTTAAAAATTACTAAATTACTCAGTAATGAAGATTAATCACTCTGTTGTGATTTGTTATGAATTAAATTGATAATGGATGAAGACAGTCATTACCAAAAATAATAAATTCAGCATGTGTAGTTCATGATTTCTTTTTTAATCTTAATCTAGCAAATAAGAAAGAAAACATGAAATCAGCACCAAATGATCCCATCTCGATAATCCTTATATTTTACAGATTTTCTTGCTTTTAAATTGACTTCAGATTTCTCATATGTATTTTTCAATATGTACTCTGAATTATTCTGGAAGTTATTCCTGTTCCATTTAGTTTATGCAAACAATACACAGCATGTTTTAGGAATAATAAGTTCCAGCCTTCTGCTCAGGAAATAGAATAACATGAAAAAAAAGAAAAGGAGAGAAAAAGACATTTATACTTTGAAGGGTAGAATATAGATTTAAATTGTTTGTGGAATGTTCTAAAAATCAAATGAAAACTTTAGTTTTCAATATGGGCAACAATATTGAATTTAGTATAAAAGAGAAGATGAGAGTAGAAAATTAAAAGATTCATATCTGAAATGACAGTAAAATCAAGCAACTTAATGCAGTCAGGGATGAAACATTGTCTCCTGAAGAAAACTGCAAATGAAATTGCAGTTGTAATGGCAACATTTTTCAATAAATGCATAAAGTTACAGATATATTTCTAGGTAATCAAGGAACAGCAGGCACAGCTAATAAAATGATGGACAGTTACTGGACAGTCACAAAGCAGGCCCTAAAGTTATGCAAGGCTTTAGAAGGTATTTGGAAGGAAAGAATAATTAGAGACATGAAGTAAAATGCTAAAAGGGGTAGATGGTACAAGGCATAGATTGCAGGCTATAAATCCTTCTTTGACACCTACTTTTCAGAGTAGTGAAATGTAGTAGATGAAACATGTCTGGATTCCAGTGAAGCAGATGACATGTTGCCACAGGAGAAATTACTCACTGAACTTGGGAAGACAGCAATTCATAGGTAGAATTGGAAGTTGGAAAATTAGAGTTACTATAGCAAAAACCTCATGGAACTCTTTGGAAAATATTTTTTTTTAGTATTTTAATATTTCTTTAATGATGTTTATTCAAGAAATCAGAACCCTGAACATGGAGAGAAGAGGAGGGGAGGGGAGGGGAG
>VXBT01012586.1:5597-65259 GCA_013400235.1 Oriolus oriolus
TTTTTTGCCTCTCTTCCCCAAGAAAACCAAATGGGAGAATTTCAGACAGTAGTAAACAACATCACAAGTGTAAACATAATAATGACAGAAATATGAGAGGCTTTCTCACAGTCTCCTGTTTTCTGTGGAATAGGAATGGATTCAACATAAACCTGCATTCCTGCTAATGTCAATGATCTGTGTGTGAAGTGCTGGTAAAAATCAATCATTCTCATCTGCTGATGTGATGAAATTAAGCATATTGGTTTGAATTTATACCTTTTAGGCCATAACCTTTAAACATGCCATCTTCTAAATTTTTAGTTAGTTTTGTTTTAAGTACCCTGTAGTGAGGCATACAGCAGGCACTGTTGAAATGTTTTTTCACATTATGAGGTGGAACTGCTGGCCCTTCAGCCCTCCCAGCACAACAAAGTTCAGCAAAAGTCTTAAATGGTTTCAAAATCACTTGTCTAGTTCCAATCCAGTGTATTTTTAAAGAATTTGAGACAACCTTACATGAAGTACTTTATTTTTTCCAGTGAAAACAATCTCATCAATCTGTTCCAATAGCAGAAAGAAGATACTTCATCATGTTCTGAGTGTGCTTTGACCACTTTGAATCTTGAAGTGCTCAATATTTAAACATTTGATTTGGAAGGGGCAGTGCCATAACATGTTCATTCATAAATTGTCTTAATACACTGCATTTTGTCAGGCTATGTTGAACAAATACAGAATATGTCACTGGACTCATATAGGACACTGATAGTGTTTTCTGATGCTCAGTGTACAGAATGAGTGAAAAGTGGCCATCACTCTTGCAATGATTCTGCCCTCCCAGCTCTGAGTCCCAGAATCCTGGCTTGATTGTATGCACCTCTATGGAAGGTGTACTCAGCCTAGATCCCTGCTCTGCTCTGGATCTTGTGGCCTCTTGTGTGTTCATAGTTATGCCAACCTTGCTTCAAGTTGTGTGACTTCATGCAGTAGAAGAAATCAGTGAGATTAATAAACTGGCCTGTGACCTGTAGTGGTTCCAAGTTGGTTTAAAACAGCTAAGTTGTTCCTGCTGTTGTGGTGATGAACTCCAGGAGGGAATTATGGGGGAGTCTTGCGGAAGTTCTTCTGAGGAATTGCTCTACATTCATAGGTCCATAAGCTACTTTTAGTCAGCCTGTCAGTACTCCGGATTATTAACCCCCTAAAATTTGGGGAGATTTTTGTATACAAGCCTGTCTTTTCTTGGTGGTGTGTGTTTCGGTTAGTTTTTTTTCCTCTACTTAGTGTGCTGGCAACTATGTTACCTTTCTCCAGCGTGTGGAGAACAGAGGCCTGGCTTAGCACTGTGAATCGCACTGACTGAGCCAGAACCAGCTATGTGAAGTCATTGCTGTGAAGCAGAAAGGCTGCTGTAATTAGGGACTTGATCCAGGGCTTGGCAAGGTCAGTTATTTTTGGAATAAAACATTCAGAAATATTTTGAGGAAATATAACCAAAGTAATCTTAGAGTCTTTGGACCTGACTTTAAAGTTATGTTTGGTATGGATTGTTATTTTATTTTTCTTAGAAAAAGTTTATAAAGGCTCAAATATAACCTATTTTTAGCAGCTTGCGTTTACTATGTTCACTCAAATGACTTTGACAACTCTTGTAACTTATTGGCTGGTTATCCAATTTCAGATGACTCCAATAGTGATTAATTTATTAATCTGTAACTAACTGATAAGGTGCATCTTTTTCTATAATTTATGATTTCCATTAATTTAAAAATAAGATACAAGTTGTGATCAGAGTTTTTTTTGCTGCTTAGATAGTTCATTTAATTTAACAAAAAGTTCTCATTCTGGGATTATAACATATCTCTCACATCAGTACTTAATTGTTTCAAATGTTAGTGGCCTTTTGTTACTTACTTCAATGCAGTTTGTCACTGTTTAGTTACTTGCCGAAATTAATTATATATCAAATCCCTGTTCTATGCATGTTTTGCCTTTTTTTTTTTTTTAACTGTCACGTAATTGTGAAAGATTGAAGGACTGAATTGTTTTTGAAACTTGCCAAGGACCTCACCTAAACTGGAGCACTTACAAGTTAATCAAGAAGTTATCACTTATATAATATGATATTTAAAACTCAATTAAATTTGTTCTTAAATGAAAGAAACAGGACAAGCCTATATACTAACCTGTGGTTTTTGAAACTGTGGCTTACTAATGTTGAGACCTCTCTGATTTAGGCACATGAAGACAGGAAAATATCTTGAGGTTTTAAGTTTGATATCTTAGTAAATCTGCTACGTAGTCATCATTCCTTTAAACTACTTCCTTGACACATGCCTTCTGTTGTCACATGTGTACTGTTCAATATGGAGATTTTGCATTCCAAAATGATCTGTTCTCGCATTGAAACTCATTTTCAGGCTGCTTTGAGTTGCCTTTTTTGTTTTCTTGCTGTTAGTTTTGGTTTTGTTCTTGGCAGAAACTTTTTGAGAGAATTCCAAAATGACTGAAGTTGCGCAATTAAATAGTCTTTAAGCAGTACATTCAGTGCCAGGCGTGGAAACCCAGAATGTGTATCTATAAAAATGACACGAAGCACAGTGAATTTTCTTGTGGTATGTTTCAGGGTGGATGTGCAATGAAATCACTGCCTATAGAACACAAACTTGAAAGCTTTAGCAAAGCAAGCAGCTGAGATGCTTAGGTATATTTCTGTGACTTTGTTTTTGAAAATGGGTTGGATGTCTCTTGTGCAATTCACATAGCTGTTTTGTCTCTAGGATTTCTAATTATAGAAGTGATATCTGACTGGATCTTTGATTTTTGCTGTACGGCTTTGACTGGAGGTGGCTAGTTTAAGATGATGTATGTTTGGAGGTTCAGTAGTTGATTGAAGTCATAAATGGCTATTTTAAAAAAGATTTTTGGAGATAATGCCTAGGTCCAAAATACCAAGGAGCAAATGACTTGCGTCCCATTTATTTTCCTCAATACCTTAAATTTCCTTTTTTTGAATGGAACTTAGGTACCCTGTGTTATGGACATAATGGTTGTTTCAAGAATGCTCCCTTAGTTCTGCAACTGATGCACTGAGGAGTTTGATCTCTGGCTCAGCTTTAGGAAAAGTCTGCTGTTACAATCATGTTCTGCTTTGAAAGCCTTTTGCAAAATGATTTTTCTTTAATTTTTTTTTTCTTAAAGTCTACAACCTAATTTGTTGCAGGTTGCCTGAAATACAGAAAGCTTCATTCCACCGAACCAATGTGTGTACAAGCACTGTGTGTGCAAAAATTATTTCATCTGCTGCTAATCTGTAGTGCCAGTAAGGAATGAAACAAAAACCATGTAACTGCCTTGTAATCCTATATAGGTGTTCCAAATAAGAAACTGTGCCTGGCCCATGTCTTGGGCATTGTAGTAACTCTTAGGTATTTGTTATGTAGTTAACTAAAGAATTGTCTAGAACATGGGAAATTAATTTGCCTAGAATAACCTTGCTGTAGTCTATAGAAGAGGACAGCTGAATTCAGGTTTTGTAATCCCGCCTCATGGAAGAAAGATATTTTTTGGTAGCCATCCTTACTGTGAAATCGTTGTCACTGTGTTGAGTTTCAGAGTGTGAATGAGTGCAGGAGAAATCATTACTGCTTGAATGGCATTTTCCATTTTATGGGGAATGGGAAAGATGGTGAGTTAATGGAAGCATGGGATCTGACCTTGATAAATTCTAGTGGGCCTTCTTAAAACCCTGGTTTTAAGGTCTTCTCCAAAAGACAGAATAATTTGAGATAAAATACTGGAGGGGGTGGGGAGGGGAGAGAGAGGTTAGCTTCAAAAGCAAAGGGAATGTGTCTGTAATACAGTTTGATGTTTGTGGCTGAGCCTTCCACAGATGGGCAGTCTTCAGCAAAAAAAGGGAGAAGTGGAATGATAGTATGTGCTTCCATGGTGTCTAGAAACCATGAACCAACTGTTGGATTAAACATACATTAAGAGATTGGAGTTCAGTGATGGATTACTTCTTATTTGTAGTTATACAAGTACATCTAGGGTTTTTAGATACATAGTTTTAAAGAGGAGATACTAACCTGTTCCTGTGTGTTTTCAGGTAGTATGCAAACAGAGAATGCCTCAGGTTTATCTTGTTACTCAGATCACCTCATATGAGGACTGATTTTATTAACTTGTGCCCCCTCTGCTGGCTGGTGTTCCAATTACAAAGTGAAATATGAGTTTGCATAGGTGAGGTACTCTCTGATAGGCTATTTTGGCCAAATACCAGTTTATAAACGTTGCGTTTATGCAGCTGAAACTACAGCAAAATCCATGAGGGTTGTAATTTGGGAGAATCAGTGGTGGTGTTGAGAGTTGGTGTTTTCATAGTACAGTTACTGTCATGGGCTCAGTCAAGACTCCTTAAGCATTTGTCAAACCTGTTTCTTTCCTTCATCCCTTAGTTGAAGAGATGTGATGTTTTTACTCACCCTGAGTGTGTACGTTGTTATATATACAGAGGAACTAGATCTTTATAGTTCTTGGGACCACACTTTGGGCTTCTAAAACGTGCTACTATCGCCTGCATTTCTGATAGCAGTTGTTTTCCCCTTAAGATGTAGATTTCTCTTCTTTTGGTTGTAGTAAGGGTATCTCTCAAATTATCTTTAGCAGGTCATTAGTTTACCTGTGTTCTTTCTGAAACCTGAGTGTGGGTGAGGTAGTATTTTCAACTGCCTAGTGTGAAGGAAAGGCAGAGCACAAGTCCTCCCATCTTGGGTACTGCAGGGAGAGCTAAAAGATTACAGTATTATGACACAGGATGCATGTCCATACTGCAGGTGTGTGTGGACTAGCTCTAATAGTAAGAATCATCCTGCTGTCCTGCAGCCCTTTCAGAAAAACACTGGGCATTTTTCTTGGAGATAGTGTAATTTTGGAATGGGGCTTTCGTTAGGTTGTTTCATAAGATTCCTCTTTGTGACTCCTGTTACCTTTGTCATTAATCAGGCATCAAGGGAGATTTCTGGTTTTTATTAAAATTCCTTTTATGGCTTGAAGTCTTCTTAACATATTTCAGAACACATCCTGTCTAAAACTCAAACTGGTTGGTGTAGCTTTCATTGAACTTACTCCTGTGACTTCTGAAAGTGATTGAAATACATCTGTATAAATACCTCATCTTCTCCTGTTAAGACAGAATTGCTGCCACTGCAAAACTGTATTATATATTGAATAACCAACAGCATCAAGGGAACATATTGAAATCCTTATGGACAGCAAGATAGATGAGTTAGCAACTTTCCTTGTGCATGAAGTCCATCTTGTCAGATCTTAAGCTTGTACAGAATTCCAGTATGTTCTTCAGCTCTTACTCATTCAGGCCAAAAGCACAGAAGTTTCTCTGACATTGAGGTGCTTCCACTTCAAGGAACCAATTTCAGTTCTAAAACAGCTATAGTAAATAAATACAATTTCAAAGTTATTTTTATCATGCAGGTTCAGCACTTAGGTAACACTGTGATGGAGTTTAGGGATGCTGTATTTTTCAGTCTGGCCACAGAATTGTGGTGCTCTTGTGGCATATCCTGTGAGAAGTCAGATTTATCAAAGCAGATGTTGTAGTAGATTTGGGCTGCCCTTCTTGCTCTCCCCCAGCATATTCTTTGTTGTGTTCTGAGAGATCAAAGTTTCATAGTGTGTTTGTGCTAAATATTAATTAAATGATATGCAGAGTAGCTTCATCTGGGAAAACTTCCATTTAAAGACATTTTGCTTCTTATCAAGTAATAGGAAAGAATTTACTAATCTACCAAAGTTGAAAGCATGTTCATTCCCTAGTCCTATAGTACATTACATTTATGTGCATGATCGTGGTGTGTGTCTACCTACATTTGAAAATCCTTGAGGGCAAAGTAATTTTTTTAAAGTTTAATTGCCAGGTATAAATTGACTGAAACACTGTTGTGATGCCAGTGTATTCAGCTGTGTTTGTGACTTGGAGAACAATTGTGTGAAAGCATGAAATACAATTAGTTCTACAGGACTTGCCAACTGTATTGATTGGTTCTGTGGGGATGATAGAAAATGGTCTAAGCTGCTGAAAATGTGAGTGGGAGAAGTAAGAAGTTTCACAAGATGCTGCAGTTCTTACATAACTGGTGATCAGAGCAGTTGTTAAATACCTCTGTGTACTTGACTGATAGTGTTCTGCCTTGAGCAATGAAGAGGAAAGTCTCTAATAAATGTTAATGTCTTAGACATTTCCTGATTTTGCTAAAGCGTAACTGAAGTTTCTGAGACACAAAAAGTGAAAACCATGATGGATTTGGACCATCTGTTTTAGTTTGAAATTCAAGCCCAGTTTTTTGGTATTTTTTAAGCTGTTTATCAGTTTTAAAAATAGCTTTAAAACTAATAATTTTTGTCATTCGGGCTTTTAGATTTCATTTTAAGCTATTGTTTTTGAACAATGGTTGCTCACGGATTCTCATGAGCATTTGTGAGACTCTTGACCTTCTAAATTATAAAAAAAGCCAAGATTGAATTCAAAAATTGATATTGCACTTTTGTATTTCCTGGTCAGATATCTAAATTTACTGACAGTTAGGGCTGATACTTCTGAAAATGAAAAGGCTCTGCTGAGATAATATAGTGGGAGATAGATATGCAATACAGCTTGCCAAGTCTTTTGGTTTACAGAAATGAAAGTGTACCTTTTAGACATTTGTTGTGATCTCAAATTGTGTTGTTCCTAGTGATATGATCTGTTAAAAAATATGCACCTCAATTCATGTCTGTTTTCAGCTTCTAGCCTTTCTTGGGCATGAAGTTTCTGTACTACTAAATACTTTTGTGGTAGTTGCTTGTTGTATCAGTTTTAGTCTCTGGTTTGGTGTGTTTTGGTAACATTTCTACCTCATCTATTTCTTCAGTTTTTCAACACTTCTGACTCTGAAATTAAATGTGTGCTTTGAGATAACAGTACTCTGTTTTCTTCCTGCATGTATAATATTGTTTACTTGGATATGTAAAAGTCACAATAGCTCTTGAACTGCTTTACTTGTACACTTGGAAGAAGGAAAGAAGTCATGTGTGTATTAATTAGTCACGCTGAAACTTGATGCTGAGCTTGCTTACCAGTGGAAGTGAATTCTTAGTTGTGAGGGCTTTAACCAGGCAATAGTGTGTCTTGATAATTTGATACACTCCTGGCTTGATGTGAGGCTCCCTCTGAGAGCATCACACAAGCTGGGATGGCATGGGATGCCTCTTAGTGTGACCCCTTGAGAGGTGTGTGGAGCTCAGTGGTGCTCTGTATTTATGTGTTATTTGAGCACAGAACTGCTTCAGCTGGAGACCAAGGAAAAGGCAGCCAATGCAACTGAGTTACTTTGTGTTTTGGAACATTCATGAAGCTGTCAAATTGTTCAAATAGAAGTATTGTGTAACATAAGTTAGTTTTAAGGCTTTGCATCTCTTGCTTGTTCCTTGTCCAATCTCTTGGCTTCTTCCAGCCAAGCAAGCGTTCCTTGGTATGGATGCTGAGTTTTAAGTAACTTTGTTTCCAAAAGAAGTCTCTGGGGTTTTTTTTGTTTCCTTGGCACGTATCTGTCCTTGAAAAAGCAGATTGTAGGTGAATGAAAAAATCCTCGTTGTACCTTGTTACAGGGTGGTCAGCCATTAAAACCTTAGGTGCTTCTTCCTTTTTTCACCACTGCTACAGACTTTGAGAAGGAAAAGCAGTGTGTTGAAAAGAATTTGCTTCTGAAATAAATAAAAACTCATACTGGTTAGCTAGTTGTCAGAGTAAGTTATAAGCAGGCTTATTATTATTTATACCTTGTTATCCTGAGATCCTTTCCAGTGCATTGCAGCATACCTGTAAGTTGCCGAAGAGCTGGTAGTGTGCACTGTCACTCAGTTTCTCTGCATATCCAAAACAATTGGGCTGGGCTGAATTAATTACCTATGCATTTACAGTCAATGGTGTTGCTATGTATTTAGAAGAATATCCTATTTCTAAGATGCGTAAATGTGAAGTGGTTTTTTTTAAGTGTATTTCTAGGGGAAGAGAAATAGCAAGTAATTTGATTACTGTGGAATTAGATTATTTAGATTGAAATAAAGTTCTCAACCGATTGTTGACAAAACTGCTGCAGTTTAGTTAAAAGAATTGGTAAGTCTTCTGCAATATAATTTTGTGACATCTGACTGTTCAGAGCTTACATAAATAAGAGGGGGGTCTCTTAGAAGGATTCTTGACTTAATACTGGTTTTGAATGCCTTTGTATAACTAAAGTGAGGAGCAGGGTAAGAAGAGTCAGTGGTGGTCTTTAAAAATTGACTCAGAAATTTTTAGTCAAAAATAGTAAATCTCAGTAATAGGCATTTTTACAGACATTCTTCCTTGATACATTTTAATTATGTTTCTGAACACAAGTTGATTCTTAGTATCTCAGTTACTGTCCTTTGTATAGGTAAAAAGCTTGTGAAATTATAAAAAGTAGACTGAGGATGAAGACCTTTCTCCCTCAGACAAGCTTTGTAGGGAGCTCAAGCTTAGTGACTCTTGTTTCCTTCCTTATAATTTCATGATCATTCTGAGACCAAACTGTTCAAGGCTTAAACTTCAGATGGGTAAAATTGAGACAAAGTATAGTTAAGGAATAAAAAAATTTTTTAAGGATAATGAGTATATCCAGGTAAAAGGTGTTGTCAGAGATGAAAGTTTTAATACTTGTATTTAAAATTGCACCAGAATAGTAACTTAAAGAGCATTGTTTATGTCATTCTAAGTCTAAAATGTTATTTTTATCAGCTGTCAATTTCTTTTTACAGTAATTTATTAGCAATAGGGTTCAGGTATTTTTATGGTCAGTATTCATAGTTACAATGCTTTCTATATTATTTCAGTGCAATGTAATTAGCTTCCAGCTGATGCTTTGCAGTTGTGGTAAACTATTAGTTGGCAGAAATACATACTGTAACTGTTAAGAATTAAATAAGGCTAAATATTCTTAGGAAATTATTTTAATTAAAATTGAGTGGTTTGAGAGTCCTTAAATTCTTTTGAGTAATTGTTTAAATTAAATTATGAAGTAGCTTGGCTTTTATGGGAGAGATTGATCTTTGTTTTAATATGAGTTTTGCTTATTTTTTGTAGTAATAGCATGCTATTTGAAAAGAGATTTTCAACCTTTTTTTCACTAAGGTTTGAGAATATATTGACCGCTATAAATGTGGTGTTGCCACAGTAATCAAATGGATACCCTTCACCAAATATATTTCAGATTAAGTAATAGTTCTCTTTGAAGCACAAAAACTGTAGATGATCTTTTATATTTAATGGGTTCTAAAAATGGATTTAAAAGGTCTTCTAAAAACCTATTAATTCTCTCCCTATATTTTTAGAGTAAATCATAAGCATTCATGAGATAGTTTGTCTTTATAAGCAGAACTAGGCTGTGGGTTTAGTTACATTTTTCTTAGTTTCTTGAAGAAAAGTCCTTGAGATTAGCGAGAGAAGGAGAATAGGACCTACTAAAAAAAAAAGAATCTTTATTTTGGTGACTTTTATTCAGTCCTTTGTTAACCCTAGGTAGAATGAAATGTGTTACCTGAGCTCGGAGTTGATGTGTCCGTGGAATTCTTTGGAATTCTGTTTCAGGAGGCACCGAAAGCTCTCAGAATACTGGCAGTAGATTAAGGAAATGACAATAACTGACCTCAAGTTTTTGCTACAGCTAGGCTAGGTGCATGTCTTGGTGGGATCCTAGAGTATCTTGCCTTGTATGTGTTTCTGTCTTAAATGATACATATAGAAAGTTTATCTAGTTTTCAGGTATTTGTTTCTGAAGTAGATTTTGCATGCATGTTGAAGCACTTTGATCAGAATGGAACTGGTGCTATTTATATCAGTCTTAATACACAGAGTATTAGTTCTTACCCCAGGGGTCGTGATCACAAGATACTATGCAGATACTTTACTTGGAGACACAGTAATTAAATCACACAAAACCCTGGAATAGGGGGAATTGGAAATACCTTTTGAGGAGACTTCTCTAAACAGCTGCTAGTTAGTCAGATGACTTCAGCAAGCATTATTCTTGATGTCCTGTGTTAACTATTTTTGCTATGTTTCTGTATGCATTCATTGAATACAGACATGCTAAGTGTCTAGCTTTCCATGTTCTGACTGTAAAAAGGCTCAGAAACCTCTTGTGCTGGACTATGTAGTACATGAGAATAAATACCTCAAGCTTCATTGTTTTGCTGGTGGATATCAGTGGCTATTTAATGAATGAACAGAGTTTGTTACATCATTTTAAGTAAAACTACTTTTTTCCCCTTAGGGACGAAACCCTTTTTTTCTGGAGCCAGCAATAATTATAACAGTTACTGATGGAAGTAAATTAACTACTACCAGTGGGATACAGGAAGAGGTAAGATCTAACCTCTGGTTACGGTGATGTGTACTAAGCATTGTTTAAACATTGATACAGTTTACAGTAGGAGCATAAGTGGCTCCTCCAGAAGAATGCTCATTAATAGCTTAAACTTGCTTGTGTTTTGATGTTGATTTGCAGTAATTTTATGCAATAGCGCTACAAAAAATTGAATAACTTTCCTTACCTCATGTAACAGAAACCCATGGTACAATTGCTGATCTGTTTTGTAGAATGAGTTTGCTATTTCTCTCTAGAGAGTTCATGGCTTTTCAAATATGTTAGCAGTAGAAATTGACTTCTGTAAAGTATATGTGTCTTTAATTGGTCTTGATATAAGTTCTTTATGTACAGACCCAAGTTAATGTAGTGATTTCCTAAAGGATAGGGCCACTAGGGAGTATGTGAAACATGTACTACTCTCACACTGAGTTCTTCAAAAGATTATAATCAAATCAGTAGTCCTTATAATTCAAGGTAAGAACTGAAGAAATATATTCCAAATTAAATCTTTAGAGCAGTTTAAAATTGAGATCTTGATATAGTGGAGTACCCACTCAGACATCTGGCAAACTCAGGGGTATAGCAAATGCTGAGGCACTGAACTATTTAACTTACTGGCTGTTTTGAGTTCTTTCCTTAAAAAGATGAAAGTGGTCACAAGGGATAGGATTGGTCTGGCCAGCTCAGTGCCCGTTCCATGCAGTAATATTTAAAAAAAACCCCAACCAAAACAAGCTACAACAAATATCTAAGCTCATTCCCTTTTCAGGGAAAAGGTTAATATCCAAAGGTCCATTTAAAACCTTAAGGGGAGAATTTAGACTTTTGCCTGTGCTGCACCACGTTTGACTGTACAGATTAACTTCTTGTACTTTGCTGTTCATTAGTGACTCAGATTTCTCCTAATAATGTATTATATTGCATTCTTACAGCACTTATAGAATTTGTCTGTATGAAAAGTGGTATTTGAGTGGTTTTTGTAATATATCTGACTTAAAGGAGGAGACTTGAATAATTGCATAGTTCTGTGTGGACTCCTAACAAGCATAGCTAGTAACTGAAAGGGAATTCCTCGATTCTGGTAACAAGTAGGCTGTCTCTATGAAACCTTACTTCCATCATACTTCTTTTTTACCCAATAAGCTATTTTCGGATTAATCCTGTGATTGAATGGGTGCAGTCCAAAATACTCAGTGGGATAGAGTAGTGTGACACTTTCAGAGTCTTCTGCAACATATAGTGCTGTTAGCAGCAGAATACTGTTTTGGGTAATCTCTTAGCTGTGTAAGTCCTTCCTTGAGGAGAAGAATCGCTGTTGTCAGATGACGAGTAAAATTTGACACTGACATACTGGAGTGAGGGACACCAAGGTGCTCAGAGGCTGAAGCAAATAACCTCTGGGTAGAGGCCGAGAACTGGGTTTTTTCAGTCTTCAGAAGAGAGGACTGGGGAGTGCTTTACCACCCTTTGCAACAGCTTAATGGAACAGGGAGCCGGTCTTTTCCTGGAGATACCCAGGGTTGAGGTGAGAGGCAACAGCTGCAAGTTGTCCCATGGGAAATTCTGATTGGATATCAAGGAAGTATTTAACTGTGTGGGTGATTGAACACTGGATATGTTGTGTGGAGGTGGGAAAAGCTGCATTGGACAAGGCCCTGAGCAGTCAAAAGCCTCTGGACTGTATAACCATCTGTATAACCATCATGTGTCCCTTCTAGTGTACGCAGTGCTATGATTCTATGTTACATTTCCTTTCATCTTCATTATTCAAAATGATTTAGGTGAGAAAGCTGCAGTAGTAGTTAAGCTCTTTCTCTAACAATAAGAGTCAGGTCTATTTTTATAGCCAGCCAGGTTTCTTTGTTCCTTTTTCTTTTAATGTGGGAACAACTTCCTCATCTTAGTCTTCACAAGAAGACATTTTCCTAGAGTCAGGCAACCATTTGGTCATATATTCACATCTTTAAACTGTTGTAACTTAGGTTGAGAAAAAGATTTGCATTAATCTACTAAATTTAGACTTGGCTCATGAGCAGTACTGACTGATAAGTGTGTGCTACACCCAGAGTTTGTGTCATGATCATGTCAAATTGGGCCCAGTGTTACAATTCTGTGATTATTGAATTACATTCTAGAAGTGCAGAATTTGCTCTAATAATAGTGAATTAATGTGGGTTTTTGTTATAAGTAAGCCAATGTAAAGGTGCTCCATTCCTCCAGAAGGCAGAGTGACTACCGTTCTTCCTGCAAGACAAAATGCAAATTTGTTTGAATGCTTTTCCATATGTATGTACTGGGAGCATAATACCCCTATGGCAAAGGGTGTGATTTTTTTTTTTTTTTCCTTTTTTTTTTGCCATACGGGTACTGGTAGGAACATTCTTGACACTATCAAAGAGAAGAGGAACAAAGCATTTGAAGGGTGCTACTGTCTTTCAGGGATGATCTTATGCTGTTGTCAGTGTGTGTCCTATTGATCAGAATTTTTCTATGTCTAGCTTGAGTGTCCTTTACAGTTACCTCTCAAGTTGGACATGCAGAAATGAACTAGAATTAGTACAGCCACACCACACTGGAGATACGGAAGTTCATTGCTCCTCTTTGGTTCACTAACAAAGGTTTTTCAGTCACTTTCAAATGTCTGTTCTGTTTTTTGGGTTTGACTTTGGGAAGGCTTTTCAGAGTTGGTGTTGGAAGTGATCATATCCCACTGGCTATGACAGCAATGTTTTTACTTCTTCACATCAACTGAGGCAGTGTATTTTTAGTTCTTTTAAGACATATGTACAAGGGAACCAACAATGTTGGGCTTTGGTGTTTTGTTGGAATTTTTTTGGAAAGCCTGTGAAGCCAGCATGGAACCTAGAGGCAAGTTTTCTCAAAGCTTTGTCATTCAGATGAACATTTGGATTCTTGCCAATGAAATCAGTTTATCACTATGGGAACACTGTCATTTGCCCTAGTGTGAAGCAGTCAAGCTTAAACCCTTTTTCAGAGCTCTTGTTGAATTCTTCAGATGTCCTGCTCCTTTGTGGGTTTTAAAATGGGTGTTGCAGATAGAGCCTTACCCTACGGTGAGTGCTTCATTGTCTCGTGGGTGTGGTTACTCAGACTGAAGACAGAGTTGATGCTGTCTATGCAGTTCTCTCCACGTGCACAAGTCAGTAACATTTTCAGTTCTGTCCCTTCTGGCACTGCTTTTTAATGCACCAGTGCCAATGTACTGGAAAGTGCCACCACTAGTTCTATGTTCTGCATGGCTTGTTGACCAGACCCTTCCCTGGACTCTTTGGTTCCAGTCAGAACTTGAGGAGGGGATGGGCTCATACTGTTGGCAAACCATCGTTAGTTAGTAGGTCTCATGTTATGAATTCCTTATGGAGTGGCTTTGTGGCTTTTGCTTCTGGCCTGATCCCTCAAATTCAGTCTTAGCCCTTTCTTCATCTTTTGTTAAACAATGTTTAAATGCTTGAAAGGACTTCTTATTCCTCTTTATATTATGAAATAACATACTTTCCTAGTTTTACAACTGCTGAGCTATGTTTCCTTGTCCTCCCTCTACATAAGCTCTGAGTAGCATTAAACTTGTCTGCAAGACTGAGATGGAGTTATTAGCATATTGATACATTCTGATGAATGATTGTACAAGCAAAAAGCACGAGCAATGCTGCTTGGTTTCTGTATGTTGCCATTCTTCTGATCTTCCAGTTATGAGAGACTCTTACAGGAAGAATCTGTGATTTTTCATGAGGCTTCATCCCACAGCTGTTTGTCATTGTCACATTGATCCTTCCCAGAGCTGATCACCTTGCATTGCAATTGTAGCAACTGTGACAAGTGTCAAGGTTCTGCTTACTTTCAAGAATAGTCAGGAGCTCTAAATGCTCCATTATGGTTTTTTATCATAGTTCCTCCAGATAAAAATTTTGATTTCTAAACAAATTCTGGAAGAAATCTGTGGCAAATATCATTAAATGTATTTTCCGGTTCTTTCTCATCCTTATTATTCCTGGTAGCAGCAGTTTTTGGGTTGACAGCACTTGACACTGAGCTCCAGAGCTCTTGATGTGTAACTATATCAGCTCAGTGAGTACTTGGTCATGGTTCATTCTGGCTTTGGAATGACTAAGTATATCATGACATTGACATGGTATGTCAGTTGACCTTGATGTCTTTGGGATCACCTTGAGTTATCTCCCATGGAAGAACAATTTGTGCTTATATGTTATAACTGCATAGGATTGGATGGAAAAAGATGGGAAAACAGAATGATTTTAATAACTAAGTAGAGTTGCTCACTCTGTCAAGGGCTGATGTTCTCAGCTGGGCTTGAATAGTTACCTGTCCTTAGTCCTATAAGGATGAAAGGCTGCATTTGCTTGGAATGTGAGATGTTTTGTCCTTTTTTTGGGTACCAGAAGAGCGTGCAAGGAAGATTACTTGCAGATAGTTTGGGGTTTTTTTTAATATTTTTCTTTTTTATGGTACAAAAAGAGAAGTTTACTGTAGGCATATTTTTGCTTAGTGCCTAATCTTCTAACAACCTTTTATGAGATTTCCCAAGATGGAGCTGCCTTTAAGCAGTGCTGTTGTGGCCCCTTCTAATGGATGAGCCCATGTGTGCCACCATTGCCAGAAGATCATTACTGTCTTTCTCAGATGGCCCTGCCAGTGCAGAGTGCTCTAATGCTTATCTAGCTTTTTACATCCTAGGCTCTCTAAGGTTCTCCTTTTTTTTTTTTTTTCAATTTTTTTTTTTCAGAATTTTAAACTGTGCTGCTTCTTATGATTGCATAAATGTAGGTAGAAACAAGGACTGAGAATAAAAACACATGCTCACCAATAGCCCTGTACTGAAGAGATCTTCTAGAACATTCTTATCTTCCACCCCCTCTTAGTTCTGGAACATTTTAGTTGTCTTAAAGGCAGGAAGAGTGGCACAAGGCAGACACTGATATCTCATTGCAGCATTGTGGCATTTGGGAATGGTAGGGCTTCTGTGTGCTCCTACAAACAAGTGATGAGACAAAACAGCTGGTTTCTAAGTACTAAGCTGGGAGGACACTTGTTGTCTATGTACAGTCGCATGTTGAAGACCATAGCTGGTAAATAACCTTCTCTTAATTAGTTCAGTCTACCTTTATCTTTCATACTGGTCGTTGAGAAAGAGGAAAATGTGTGCATGCCTTCATAATAAAATGTGCGTGGGGAAAGAAATGAAATGCAAGATGTAGAATTCTAGGCTCATCTTAGTTTTTGCTGGGTATGCAGTTGCTATGGTAATACAATACCAGTTAAAAAAAAGTAACTGGAGGTGACAAGACCAAGTTACTAATGTCTGTGAATGAGGTGGTTTGAATCTATAACTTCACCAGTATAAATGTTAAAGGATATTAAACTTAACTGGAATTAAATTGTGGGAAGGTGAGGACATTTGATTTGATGATGATTGCTTTGCATTTTGTCTTACAGTTTGAAAACACTTCTGATAGTAATACATACATAATGCAATGGCAAGCTTCTGACTGTGTTTTAGTTTTAGAGTTCTCTCCATATAACCAGCTGAGCCAAAGAAATGTTTTGTAGCTTGAGGTAAACTGAACTCATGATAGTGTTGGTGCAGGATCCAATGGGATACTTTATATATATAAATATATATATAGTAATAAATATGTATATATGCTACCCGAAGAAAGACAATGCTGTTACATAGGTGTGTTTTACAGATCAAATATACTCTTTAGAGATAGTATATCTTCAGTCAGATCTAAGTAGGAAAGCTTGAATGGCATTCCTCAATAGCCTCAAGTGAGGATGGTGGAGTGCTTGCAATTCAGTCTTACAGTCATGATTGCAGGCTGTTAACTAAGAATGTGGCTATTCTTTTAACTTCTTTTAACTGAGTTTCCATTGTCAGGCAGTCTTTGTGGCTCTTTGTGTAGAAGGGAAAGACATGATGGTCAGTAATAAACCAGCTGAGTTCCCTTTGACCAATTTCGTGTAAAACATGAAACATTTGGGGAAAATAGTTCTGTTCTTACATGTACTCTCTGCTTGCATAAGCAAAAAGAGAAATTCAGGACGAATCATCGGGTGTGCTGAAAAGTCAAAAATGTTCTGGTACTTGGCCACATGTTATGAGTAGGTTTGTTGTGTTTGTTTGTAGCTTTGAGATTGTATCTGTAAATTGCTTTTCTAACATCAAGGCATCTAACATCATGTATTTCTCCCAGTATGAGATGCTGCATTTATGTAAACAGAAATAGCTGAGGTATCTGATTTTGGAAATCAGGTTTTAGTACTTTCAAGGTATCTCTTAAAAATAAGCAAACAAAAGATGTTTTTTAACAGCTTTCTGTAAATTCTCTAACCACTATGAACTAGAAATGAGCCAATATATAATGAGTGCATATGTAGACTTGCATCAAGTTTTGGAACAGACTAGTACTTTCTTGCTAGCATTGAGCTGAGGTTGAGAATTGGGATTTTTTTGAATGCTGCATAAGAGAAAATGTTTGAGGATGTGTTGAGTTTGCTTCAGCATGTGGGCTTAAACCCCTTGTATTTGGTATGGTAATGGAACTGTTTGCACCACTTGAGTCATTGCTTTGAGGATTTTCTTTTCCCCCTTTTGTTGCTGCAGTACTCCAGCTGAAATGAGAATTTTGCTTGTGCTGGCAGTGGTATCATCGGCCAGGGATGTATCAAATTTTCTGAAACTTGCAGTTACTTGTTGCAAATCTCTCTGTTCAGGGCTTCTGTAGCTGAATGTTTGGATAAGCTTTCTTTTACCACTAGTATGTGTAAAGTATCTGCATGCAAAAAGAACATCTAGGATCTTCTGATTGCCTTGTGCTGTCCTTTAGAAGCTTTTCTCATTTTGGTTAACTAGGTATAAAACTGCTGATATCCCTGGGACTTCTAGATGGTCTGTTTGGCTATTGCTGTTAGTGGTTAATAAATAATGTCCTGACCATTGCTGTATTTTTACTGCAGCATGTTTGAAGTCTGACACTTGAGTCTCTTCACTGTCTTTTCTGTGAATTAAAGTAAAAAGAAATGCTCCAGTGTGTTTTGTATCTTCAGTATTCTGAATTAAAACTTTTTGAGTAGTTCTTCCCAGAGGCAACACAACAGCACATGGCAAGCAATTCTTCCTTGTGTGTGTAGCTGTGGCTACTGTTAACACCTGCTTTTCACTTAAAGCACAGGCATGAGTTTAATTCTGGGATATACCCAAATTATCTAGAATCTTTCTGATTTTGTAACATAACTACTGCATTAGTTCACTTGAAGCTGTTAGTTGGAGTTGGTAATCCTGCCTGCTATACACTTTTTTTTTTTAGCAGCTATACCCAAACTGTATTTCTTCCGTGAGAGCCTTAGATTAACATTACTTTTTTGTTAAGTGATGCTTATCTTGAAGAATTGAGGAAAAATACTAAGCTAAGAGTGGGCCTGTTCTGCAGAAAGAACACGACAGTGAGGCTGTTCTTACTGCTGAAATTCTAAAGAAAATACTGATTCTGAAATTCAGATCAGTTTTTAAAAGTGGTTATCACTTGATTAGAGATTCTCAGCATGTATTATGTTGCTTTGAAATGGCCAAGTCTTGATTAAATGATGGGTGTCTTGGTTGTAATGTACAGTACCTGAATCAAATTATTAAACGTGTGTGGAGAGAGGTGTGCTTATATAGTGGATTGCCATTGCTATGTAATTTGAATTTTTGTTTCTTTTAAAAGCTGTGTATTCACAGATTTAAATTCCTTTCCAGCTCCATTTACCTCTCAATTCCCCTTTACCTGGAAGTGAGTTGACTAAGGAGCCCTTTCGATGGGATCAGAGGTTATTTGCTTTGGTTCTTCGTTTGCCTGGTATTACAGCCCCAGAATCAGAGCAGATGACAGGGGTACCTGTAGATGACTCTGCAATCACACCTATGTGTGAAGTCACAGGAGGTGAGTGCCCTTGTTTCCTTTGACAAGTCATTACTTTCCAAAGTGTAAATTAATTCAGTTTAGTTCAATTAATTGTGTGATTCCATGTCATGGAATAAGGATTTCTAAGTTCTTACAGTACTTGTAAAAACTCTGAAGACTGATATAGTGCAGCTAAAGACACTTACAGCATTAAAGCTACAGACAATTTCAATGTAGCCTGTCTTGGAAGAGTGAATCTACTTTCTTCAGAAATTTTTTGTAAGAGAGCTTACTTTTTTTATACTAAACCTTGGCGTTGCAATTAGAAATTGTAAGAATTGAGTCTGTTCTGCAGTACAGTTTTGGTAAATTCCTGTCATACTCCATTCTAAAGAAGCCAAAAGTGAAGGAAATTGGTTGTTTCAGGTCTTTTCCCTCCAGAGCATGCAGAATGCCTTTCAGAATGCCTAATAATTCTGCAGAATTGATACTTGTCTCAGTTAGAGATCATATTGTTAATATTTTAGAAATCATATTCCAGATCAAACTCAGTCATTGAGTTTATTGTATTTTAAAAATCTGATTCTTCTGATGCATCAGAGGGGACGTGATAGAGAGGAAACAAAGGGCTTTGAAAAGTATTCCAAAAGGGTTTGATTCCACTGCTTTCTGGCTGTATGTAGTCTGTACTGGCAAGTTCTTTGACCGAAATTTGTGGACAGTTTTAAGTGTTGATGTCTGTCACAAGGGGGAGCCCATTTTCCATGAATGCAACCAAGAGTTTGAGTTAGTCATTAAGGGTCTAAAAATGCAAACATTTCCAATGAGGCGCTTGTCAGTGCTTCACTAGGCTGCCTTGCTGCTTAAACAAAGAGGGAGTGTTCAGGAGAAGCATTAAATCAGTGATCCATACATAAATCAATGTGTATGGTGGTTGAACAGTTTTAAATGATCTAAGTTAAAATTAAGGGCAGAAACACTGAAGAGCTTTAACCCTGACTGTTTCGTTCCAGGTCGATCATATTGTGTGTGTTCTCCAAGAATGCTGAATCAATGTCTTGAGTCATTGGTGCAAAAAGTGCAAAGTGGAGTGGTAATAAATTTTGAAAAAGCTGGACCAGATCCCTCACCAATTGATGGTATTTGAAATTTTTTACACTATAGTATCAAATAACAGGGGTTCAATATAGCTTAGTGAACTTAATGGAGTAGTTGTCAAGTCAAAAGGGAAACTATTGCAATTTGAAAGACTTTACAACAAAAAGGACCTGCTAATTCTGAAACTCTTTGTAGTGTTTCAAAATACTGACTGTAGGTGCCAGACACCTCTGCATTTGGTCATACCACTCAGGTAGTCTTAAATGCACTTGTTCATGTCAGGCATAGTTAAAGTGGTTTATGAGTTTTAAGCAGTTTTCAACCAGCTAGAAATGAAAATAACATGATATGGAAAGATCTGGCCTTCTCCTTTTTTCTTCAGTGTAGTAAAGTGGCTGTGTTAAGAGTTAAAATAGCAAATACACCTGTGTGGCAATAATTTCTCATTCTAAATGGCTTAGCTAGCTCCCTCTTTCGATGTTACTGAGAAGTTTGTGGGATTTTTAAAATTTTACTTCAGTGCAATAAAAAGTCCAGCAGTATTAGTCGTGTATATCACTTTTTTAATGCTTGGATTTGAAGGTTATCTGTTAATGACAATGGAGGAAAAAGAAACTGATTATTATGAAGGGGTCCAGAAAACTGGCTTTCTGAGCTCTTATCCTGTAAACATTCAATGCTTATTTGGTTTCACAGTTTTTTTGCAGAAATGCTTACTGACAACTATCTGCTATTCTTAGAAATAATATTAACTGCAGGAAGGGCTTCCCTGGGATTGTAGCTCCTTAACACTTCACAGAAGTTATTTAATACTCTTGAGTTTTAATACTATATTGACTCAAAGCCTTTTTCTTCTGTAGATGGGCAGGTGGAGATATCCAGACCCTTTGGACCCCAACCTTGGCACAGCTGTCACAAACTTATCTATGTCAGACCAAACCCTAAAACTGGGGTTCCTATAGGTCATTGGCCTGTTCCTGAATCCTTTTGGCCAGATCAAAATTCTCCAACACTGGTATGTACTGAAGATAAAGTAAAGGGTTTGTGCATGCAGGAATATTCCAGGATTTTCTATTCACAGATTTTTTTAAAGTCTTGAAATATGTATTGCATTGTAGCAATGTGGAAGAACTGTGGAAGCAGTGTGACCCAAGGAGTGACACACACAAACCTGTGTTGCAGTTATCCCTATACATTACTGATGAGCAAATAATATGGGGTTTGCTTTTTAGTAACTGTGAAGCATTAGGAAACTGCCTGTAACAGATTTTTGACCCAGTACATGCATGTAAGTGTTTGTTTGAACCCTGTTAAATATCAAACTGTGGCACTTGGTAAAAGCCTATCAAATTCTATTGTCTCATAGAGGGTATTAATAAAAGATAGTATGATCTTGACAATTTGAATCCTTCTGGTAGTTGTGCTTTCATTCTAGCAAGTGAATATAATTTCATCTGCTGTTGTGCTGTGTAGCCACACCTTCAATTTTTCCAAACTGAGAAAACCTCGGCTTTTTAATTACTGCCCACAGAATTAATTTATTTGTACTTTTTCACAGAAGTATGCCACTGCCTTTTGGTCTGACATCTAATCATTAGTATGGTATAATGCTTTTTTTTTTCTGCTAATATTTTAAATCATTAAAGTAGAAATCCTGCAGTTGTGTAATGGTTATCTACATTTCATGATGATTTTGATTGAATTTTTGTGGGTTTTTTGATATGAAACAGATGTGCTGACTAACACACTCACTGAACTTCTCGTAAATTTTGTCTCTTGGTTAAAAAACAGATGAAGTCCTTTGAAATACAGGTTGTTGAGGAGTGATGCGAGTATGAAATTTTAGTCATATTTACAGGTTTTTAGCATCTGTGGCCACATTCATTAAAGGATGTGGATGTCCTTCCGAACTACAAGCAAGCTAGCATATGTGAATAGAAATAAATTTTCTGTAGTCATTAAAAAAACAAGATGTCATTGTGTATTGGATTTTAAAGGCTGCTCTATAGAAAAGCTGGTCATATGGAGTCAGTACAGTTTGCTGCTCCAGATTATCAAGATTAATCAAGATTGATAAATTAAATCTTACCAAGTGAAGAGCTGTGGAACTAAATCTTCTAAAAGCCTGAAGCTGACTTACTTAAATGGCAAAAAGATGAGATTTTTTTCTGTTGTAGTGTGTATAGCTCTCATAACTATAAAGCACTGTCATGTATAGCTAAATTCTTGTCGATATCAATTGAAATTCTGCATTGAACCTTCCTCATGCAGTGTTGGGGACCTAAGTTTGCTGATAGTGTTTCAAGACCTATATTTCAGTACTGTTCTAAGAGCAGTGTTAAAACATAGCATATGTTGTAATCAGTGTGTATGTATGTAGCATATCTTGTCTGCTTAAGAGTTCATAGTTAAATATTTGACTTTTCCTCCCTGTTACCTGATCCACAGTGGAGTTGTCTCAAACAGTTCTATCCCAGGCAGTTAAGTCTACTGTGGCTAATGACACCATCAAGGCTTTCTTAAATGTATATGAAAGTCTGCTAATAATTATGTTGGCAGATCAACATGTAAATGGCTGCTTCAGCTGCTCAGAGGTAAAAACAGTTCTGCTGTCCAGCAAAGGATTATTGGACTTCTCAAGTCTGAGTAGTCAATTTCTTTTGCAGCCTTTTTATTTCTAGTGTAACTTTGGTGGCTTGGTCAAAAACTCCACCACATCTATTTATTACTTATATTCTTTGAAGAGAATTGCTCTTCCTCCATTTGGTTGGGCCTCCTGTTTGGTGTGCAGTTGGACAGCACACTTTCCTCAGGGTGGAGACACTCAAGCCAACACCAGCTCTCTTGACAGATAACTTGTTTGGGTGGCTTATCCTAAAGTGAAGAGCCTAGAGCTTACACTAAAAGAATTGCTTTCAAGGTGAAGTGGTAAGACGGTCCAAGAAACCTTGTGTTTCTCTGCTTCATCGTGTGTATTTGTTAGTTACCTTTTTGTAAAGAGTAAATGGAGGAAGGCTTTCCCATTGAGCTCCTCCTCAGATTCTAGTGGCCTTTGGGGGGAGGCTCAGGGTAAGTATAAGAGCTTACATTCCTCCCTTCAGTGGAAAGTGTACAGCTCCAATTTTCATCACACTAAAAAATGGCTTTCCCTTTTGGCAAAAGAAATTTCAAGTTGTTAATTTATAGCTGAAACTCAAGACACTAAAGCCTTTTTCCTATGATTAATAAAAAGATTTGAAAAATCCAAGCACTGAAATTCCTTGAATTGAAAGAACTTTTTTTTCTCAAGCCTAGTTAAAATGTGAGTTTTTAAAGTTTGTGGTTTTTGTTTTTAATTCATGCTGCTCTTGATCTTTATAATTGTTGAATCTTGTAACTGTTGAATTTGCCAAGAAGGAAAAGCACCTGGGGAAGTCAGCAAATGCAAAAGTACAGCACCTCATTCTGTAGGGAATGAAAATGGACATGCCCTAGAGTAGCATTGATGATGTTTTTTGTCCCCACTAGGACTTACTTCCATTTTCACAGCTTTTGTGTGAATGCAAGAAGTCTTAGTTGCATATTGCTCTAGGCTTACTATGTAAAGTAATTGGCGTTTATTTAGAAAACAAGATTCCTCCAAAATAAGACAGTGCTAACATCATAAATTGCTAAGTACTCATTAACAATAAATGAATCCTGTATTGAATAGGTTCCTTAAATGCATGGGTTTTCAAAGAAGCTGTTTTACTTTAGCTGTCATAGCACAAATGCATTTGAATTGTTGTGCAGCCGTATTAACAGTGGAATACTCTGTTTAGCCACCTCGCACATCTCATCCTGTGGTGAAATTTTCCTGTACTGACTGTGAACCGATGGTCATTGACAAACTGCCTTTTGATAAATATGAATTAGAACCTTCACCACTGACCCAGTTTATCCTGGAAAGAAAATCCCCTCAGACCTGCTGGCAGGCAAGTAGAGTGCATGCTGAATTAAAGTTTTTTTATGGAAAGCTGTTTTTCATGTATCTTATTCTGTAATCAAAATAGGATGTAAAATTTCAGAACACAATACTTGACATGTCAGTCCAATTTAATGTGTTTTATTGCAGGTGTATGTGAGCAATAGTGCAAAATACAGTGAACTTGGTCATCCTTTTGGTTACTTGAAAGCTAGTACAGCGCTGAATTGTGTGAATTTATTTGTGATGCCTTACAATTACCCAGTCCTGCTTCCACTGCTAGGTAAATACCATTTCATACAAATTTTCTTTTGTGGTATGTGATTGAAACATTGATGTCATCAAAATAGATAACTGCAATTAATGCCAGTATTAATACCTGGAGAAAGGTAGAATCAGTGACTTGTTTCACTTGTCTCTAGTTGTCTGGCCTTCATGACTCAGATGCAGTGTGTGAGATGATTTACTCAGTCATCATTTTCAGATATGTTTGGTCTCACTTTGATTGTTTTAAGAGCCATTTTTCCTAATCTGTTATCTCAATACCAATTCAATTCAATAATTTATCAGGTTCCATATTTGGCTACAGCATTAATCTTGTGTCTGTGTTTGTGTAGTTGTATATATGTTGAATTGTGGATACTAATTTAATCATTGAGGAATTCACACTTCTTCTGGAGTTCCTTTTGCTAGAATCTTCTTTTTTAGAAAAAAAATGTAATGTTGTCTATACATGCCTTTCATTTTGTCACTTTGCTTTTTTATAACCTTTAGATGACTTGTTTAAAGTGCACAAGGCAAAGCCTACGTTGAAATGGCGTCAGTCGTTTGAAAGCTATTTGAAGACAATGCCTCCTTATTATCTTGGGGTAAGATGACTGTGTTAAAATTTCTGGTTTCTAGTTGTCTTTCCACTGTGGATGTAGTCTCTATTTCAAGTAGAATATGTATTAATTTAAGAGAGAATAGTTAAACTTCATACATAGTGATAGTGTTTTCACTGGAGTCCTGTGGAAGGCTTGAGACCTGAATGTAATGAGATTTTCTTAATTTCATAATACACTGGGACTTGTATATAAATGATATTTTTGTTAACTGATTCTGTATGAATGGAACTATTTTAAAACAACAAAAAATGCTGCCCTGAGAGTCTTTTTCTTTTCAAACTTTCAGAACCTCAGGTTCTATTTGAAATGGGTACGGTTAGCTGAAGTATGTATAAAATTAAATATGACCATGCAATATATTCCATGTTTCAGCCTTTGAAGAAAGCTGTGAGAATGATGGGAGCACCAAACCTTATAGCTGACAATGTGGAATATGGACTTAGTTACAGTGTCATTTCATATCTCAAAAAGTTGAGTCAGCAGGTAATGTTGAAGCAAAAGAGCAGTAAAAACTTACTGTAATAGCAGGATAATCTTAAGATACTCAAGTTCAGTGGCTTTGAAGGAAGAAAGAGCAGAAAGATCAAGTTGATATTTTCCCATAAGCAATTAGCAAAAAATAATTTTGTTTTTTGAATTGAAGGAAAATATAACATTTAAATACAGACTTTATAAGCTGAACTATATAGAGACAGATACAGAAGTACAAATTGAGGGGTTTTTTCTATTTAAGGAGCATTTTCACTTCTGCGGAGAGTAACATAATTTTATCCAAAAAAACCCATGTTGTCTGGAAAGATGTTTTAGTTAGCATTTTTTTGGAAAATAGGGCTTTGTGCTTGATGCGTCAGAATCAAAGTGTTCTTTCTTTGGCTTGTGACATGAAGTGGAAAGTGTTCAGCAAATAAGGTCACTGACATAATTGAGAATCTCAGATAAGGATACAGATGTAGAAGTGACATGTGACCATTTGAAATTGTTGACCGTGTTCAGAATAGTGCCCAAATCTTTGACTAGGCTCCTGCACCAGCTAAAGCATTTCTGCCCTGCTACCTCCAGTTTTGAACTGTGCATGTTAAGCTTTCTGTTCAAGATAAAAAAGAGTAGCCTTGAAACTTCAGGAAACAGTTGTGCCAAGTACTTGTAACTTAGCTAATGAGTTTTTATGGACCGGCTTTTTCTTAAAACATTAATATAAATGATTATTTGAGGAAGCAAATGACTTGAAGTATAGAGCATATCATGTTAAATCATAGTCATATTGCTCAGTATTCTGTGAACTGATGTCTCAACCTAGACATCTTGGACTCCTCTAAGATGTAATGACATGCACTGCAAATTGTACTTAAAGCATTTCTAACTTGTGAAAGGCCCTGCCAGTAAAGACTCAGCATTCTCAATACATATTCAGATTTTTGAGTAGTCTATAAATTTATGTGAAATTGCAAAACCAAAATTGGCAGTTGTGTTACTAAATTCCTTTTGGCTCTTTTCACTGTATTCTGCCAAAAAGCTGGCATTTATGGACATGTTTAATTTTGGTACAAATATAATATAATGTTGGGGGTTAGGTCTGTCTGGTCAACCAGTTGGTTATTATCATATATTTCACATTTATTAATGTTATGACTATTTGTATTGAGCTTTAAAAAAGTTGATACCATTGGGTGACTGATCGCAACTACAGTTGTGGGAGAATCAGTCTTGTGAGAGTTTGACTGTTCTTGACAGTAACAGCTGAACATTATACGAGTACAGATAGATCTGCAGAGAATTACTAGTCAAATTATGGCATTTTATGAAAATAAAAGCATTGCATGCATATTGGTGCTTAGATACTGTAATGGGCAGCAGAGGAGAAATATGCAGAAGACCTAGGCAGAAAACTGTTCACTATATTTAAAAATGTAGTAGGCATTAAGTGGTTATGTATTAAGCACTCCTTAAGCGCTCAGCCTGGTTATGGTCGTCATAGTGTGTTAGCACATTGTTGAATCTTGTAGGTAAGAATTTAAAATGAATAAGTCTGACTAATCCTTTTAAGAGCATATTGTCAATTTTATTTATTTATTTATTTCAAATTAAGGCCAAAATAGAGTCCGATAGAGTCATTGGCTCTGTAGGCAAAAAGGTAGCGCAAGAGACTGGAATTAAGGTCAGAAGCAGATCACACAACCTGTCTATGGCACATAGGAACGATTTTCAACATCTGCTACAGGGGATTACTGGGGAAATTCCTCATAGACCTCTAGACCTCAATATGAAGGAGTATGCTGGGTTCCAAATAGCTTTGCTGAATAAGGTAAGCACCACTGTGTGTAATGTTGTTATTTTCAATATACTTCCATTGAAATGCTAGATATTGTTTCTTACATGGCATTAATTGGAATTTCATCTACTGGAACCATAGGATTTGAAACCTCAGACATTTAGAAATGCTTATGACATACCCAGAAGAAATCTTTTGGATCAGTTAACACGAATGAGATCTAATTTACTGAAGAGTACTCGCAAGTTCCTCAAAGGACAAGATGAAGGTTAGATAACAGTTTATGTTTTGTCTGCCTGTGATACGATCATTGATAAAAAACAATGTGAGGAATAATGTACTTCTTTAAAACTTGATGGATGCCTGATACTGCCATTTAACTGAATGATTTTTTTAGGATGCCTTTTCTTTACCTTACTGGAGGAAAAAATGGTGAGGATAGAGAAGATTGCTAATTCACTGCTCTCTCCTTAAGTCCATATGGGGAGATTTGGGCTTTTACAGAAGATTTTGTTCACTGTTTTTCCTAACTCTCATGGATGTATCTGACAAAAGAACAGTTACAGGGTACTTCTGAACATTATGATCTCTCTCAGTAGAAGTGGATTGTGAGCAGTGGAAAAGTAAGCTAGCTCACTGGGTGCTGCCACTGTGATTGTTTTGCCTGTTGAGCCAACAGCAGATGGTTTAGTAGTCTGCTAGTTTATTCCTTTACCTTTTTTCCTGTGTGTTCTAGCACTGCTTTGTGGCATCTAACTAAAGATGTTGAACTAAGTAGAGTGAGAAGGGCAATGCAAGTGAAAGCTTGTGTTACATTAGTGCTGTGAATACTTAGATGTGATTAACATCTGTACATTTCACATTACATTATCACTTTGTCAGAGTAGTTGTTCTTCAGGGAGGAGGATTAACTCATGTTAGGGTTTTTTTCTGCAGTTGCTTCTAGTGTATATTTTTCTGGATCAAAGGCTTGGCAACTCTAAAACTAGAACAAGTTTAAAATCAGGTCCTATGGATTTTTAAGAATTTGTTAATTTACAGTGGTCAAAAGTCACCCTTGCTCTGGGAAAATGCTAGTCTTGACAATTAAGTTTTGGATGGCTAAAATTAGGCAAAGTTACATCAAAGCTGTGTGCAGCATGGAATTACTACTTTTAATTATTTTTTGTAGTAATGTTTTAATTCTAGTTTGTTCCTAGTGTGTTTTTTAATCCATTGCTCTGTTGTAAAGTTGAGACACATTGGAAAACTAACATTCGTTCGTGACAACTATTGCGTATTTCCTGTCATAATGATAAATCCACAAGACATGTACTGATTCATTTAAGCAAGTCTCCTGAAGTCAAAAGTGTTATAAATACCAGTTTAGGCAAGAAAAATGGTGAGCTTTGCACTGCTGTTTTGTTAATGCATATGATAAAAGTCTGAACACTGCAGATATGAAATGGATATAGAATAAATTCTCATAATGTGAGCAGTACTGTATATTAATTAACTCCTCTGTTACAACAGATCAAGTTCACAGTGTACCTATAGCACAAATGGGAAACTACCAGGAGTATCTAAAACAAATACCTTCTCCACTCCGAGAACTTGATCCTGATCAACCACGAAGGCTTCATACATTTGGCAATCCATTCAAATTGGACAAAAAGGTGACTTTTCTGTAAAGCTTTTTTAAAAATGTGCTATTGTGTGTGCACTACTGCCTACATTGCTCTTTCAGTAGTCTATTGGAGAAACCCTTTCAAATACTTGTAATGGTTATAAGAAAGTGTCTCAGATGTTCTTCCATTAGTAGTATCCTATGGAGGGCACTCTTTATTGGAAGATCAGCATTACGTCTCTAAATTGTATTATAAATGAAATACTTGTTTCTGTAGTATGGCCAATACCTAACTGCACTTCCTTTACCAAGCTTCTACCATAAAAAGCTTCCCATAGGAGAGTCTTGACTGTCCCTTTTATCCAAATCTGTCTCAGAACTGACCAAACTGCCAATATCATTTAGAGCTTTTGTATTAAAAGAGTGACTTTGCAGTTACTGAAAAGGAAGTCTGATGGCCCATTGAGTTAACTTACTTGGCAGACTGTTGGATAGTTGCCTTAAGCATGTTTATCTGGTCTTGGTTGACAATTTAGAATTCCAAACATAATGGCATGTTGTATGTAACTCTTACACATGCTAAACATTATCATAATATCAGGGCATTAATTGTAACTTGTATTTCATGGTTTTGGTGTGAAGCTTAAGAATTCTTCCTGTTAAATTAATTACAGGGAATGATGATAGATGAAGCAGATGAATTCGTATCAGGACCTCAAAACAAACATAAAAGACCTGGAGAACCAAACATGCAAGGGATTCCGAAAAGGCGACGTTGTATGTCCCCCCTGCTCAGAGGGCGACCACAAACTCCTCCGGTTGTGAATAACCACATTGGAGGAAAAGGGCCACCAACACCAATTGCACAAGCACAGCCTGACCTTGTTAAACCCATTGCTATTCACAAAAGTAAGTGAATCTTCAAAATCTTTAAAGTTTGTTTTTTAATTTATCTGGAAAAACTTCTTTGTGTAAAAAATACTGCTGGCTGATTTGTCAAATATGGCAATTTTATCCCTCCCTCTTAAAAATGAAGTATTTAAGTGTGCATCTGGGGTTAATTACAGAGTTCATATAGTCCTTCAGACAGAAATCTTCCATTTAAATTCCAAGTATAAACAATGTATTTCCTCTCTCCTGAGGAGATAGTGTAGAAGTGAGAAGGGTGTTCTTCCTTTGCCTGGAAATCCACATAGTCTAGAAGTATCACAGCATGAAGTTAATTTGGATTTTGCTCTAGTGCAGTGAAATCACTTCCCTGGGTGTGAAGCTGAGGGGCTGTGTAACTCTCTTGCTCACTGTTTAGTACTAAAGTAAACTTGGTCAGTTTGATTTAAAGGGGGAAAGACACCATGTCATAAAATCACACTTTACAGGTATTTTTTCTTTTCTTGGTAGTCCATATAGTAATTTCCTTTTTCATAGAAAGGATATACCTGTGATTTGTTTAAAAGTCATTAATTGCCAGGAGATAGTGATGGGCTCAGTGTTACAACCCACAAACAGGTTTCTTGTGCCTGCCATATACAGTAGACTGTATGAGCTGGAGCATAGTGTTTTAAGAGTCTACTACTGATCTGACTCATTGACTTGTATCAGATGATAAACAATTTGAACCTGGCAAGTGTAATCTTTGTTTTTTCAGCATCAGAAACAAATAATGAAGTTGGAGTTGATGATGTCATTGAGAATCATGTCACAGACCCCCTTTCATCAGATATTTTCCCGAATACTGTGGATTCAGAGTTTTCACTGTCCTCTTCACCATTCAATTCATTGGATCGACTGACAGCTCATACAGAGGATGTAGACCATGAACATTTAGGGAATAATTTGAATGTTGATGGGTTTTTGGAGAATCATGAGGAATCAGGTAGTAAAGAGCAAAGTACTGAAGAGAGCTTGACAATGTCTTCACCTAGCAAAGGGAAAAAACCAGTGCATTGCAGAAGTTCCAGAGAGATTAATATAGAGCTAAGAGCACAAATTATGAAAGAGATCCGAAAACCAGGAAGGAGTAAGTATACTGAATTTCTTTCAGAAAATTGGCATGAGAGTTAAAGAATTCATGTTAGATCACTATTTTAGAAACGTACTGGACCATGAGACCGAAGCAAAATAAATTTTAAGCTGAAAAGATTTGTTTTGAAACCTCTGCTAAAAACTTACTGTAGGAGTGATTAAAACATTGCTATACCTATCAGTGTTCATGAAAATCATGCTTTTTATATCAGTACTAGAATTAACTTGTTAGGTGTTAGTAATATCCTAACCTGCAATATCCTGTGTTTTTTTTTAACGTTGCTTCTCATTAAATAAGATGTTATTGCTACAATTGATAGGAGATACAAGTTTACAAAAACTGAGTGAAGTCTGTTGCATTTCACTCAAATCTATTACCACAGATATCTGTATAGGCATCTTTTAAATAACTGATGTTTCTTTTCTCTTGACCTTTAAGAATATGAAAGAATCTTCTTTTTACTGAAGCATGTACAAGGAAGCTTACAAACCCGACTGATATTTTTACAGAATGTTATTAAAGAAGCTTCAAGGTAGGTAACAGATTTGTATTATTCTTACAAAACTGCACCATGTAGTGCCATGTATAACGGCTGGACAATCACGCTGTTGTTTGAAAACAATGCTTTGTACTGAAAGTAAATAATTCCCTATGAAAGAGCAGAAATGCATAAGCTTCTTGAGGTGTTGTTTGTAAAAGCTTACCTTTTTCCCTCGGATTTTGGCTTAAAGATGTTAGTAACTGTACTTGCCAAGTAAATGTAGATGGACAATGGTATAGAAAGAGAAGGTAACTTTAAAAAAATTATTCCAATTAAAAAGCTCAGGTGTGAGTGTACTGCTAATTTGAAAATGTGTTGGCGCTGCAGATTACTGGGAATTAGGCTTTCAGAAACAGAATCAGTTCAAAATCTTGTCCTTAAAAGAGTTTTTCAATTCAGATATGCTCATAAGTATATGTCTCTACTCTAGAGCATACTTCGTTCAGAGATAGCGTAGTCCTGTCTGAGAGTTTGGAAATGGAGGTAGCTTTTCACTGGAGAAGAGTGGCTTGATAAGGATTTAAACCCTGTGGTTTTGATCCAGGTAGAAACTGTTCCTTACAGTATCTGTAGGCTGTCCATACTTAGCCTTCTACATACTTACTGAGAGGAAAAAAGCAGAAATGTATTAGAACCAATAGTGTTTGAGTTGCAGTGAACTAGTAATTCCAGGATCTTGCATGGATCATAAATATAACCAGAACTATGAAGCTTACTTCAGAAACCTCAAAGAATAGTTGCTTCTGTTTGCTGATCTGTTTTGTGGTAGTTTGTGTGGTAGTCAGCTCTTTTCCTGTGGCATTAAGCAAATTTCGTGATTAAAAACGAAACTAATTTTGGGAGAAAACCATGCTGAGAGTTTAAGGTGTGCTGCATGTTGGACATTCATACAGCTCCTCTAGCTTTCTATTGCCAGCTTGGTGGGGCGTGTAAATTTATATAGGTCATGCTCTTCCTATAGCCACAACTGCTTTATTGTGCTTTTGCTTGTTATGCTGCCTGTCAGAGTTGTTCTATAGCTTGTAGATATATACTTCCTCACTGCCACAGCACACCAAAACCATACTGTTGCTCTTGGAGTTTGTGACAGCCCTTAGTGGGGTTGGAGTTTTTGTGCCTGTAAAATTAGGCTTTTAAGATCACCTGTAACTCTCATTTCTCTTGCATAATCTCTTTATTCCAGCTGTCTTTAGTTGACACTTCTACAAAATTTGGTAGTGGTTGAGTGTTGCTCTTGGATGCATCAGAATTAAATCCCATCTCCTACCATAACCAGTAGTTTTCTGTATCTAGTGGTGGAAAAGGCTGGCAACTCCATTGACTGTTGTTAAACTTCAGTTTTTATTGGTTTGAGTGTAGGAACAGCTTAATCTTCCTCTTCTCTCCTTGGTTAGATTTTTATAGTGTAAACATCTTATCCACCTGCTGGGTATGCTAGGTAACACTGCCTACAAACACTATGCAGTTCTGTCTCTTTCCTTACCCAGGCAAGCTATCACATTTAACCCAAGTTCCCTGCTCCCTGCAGGAAACATCTCTAGGCCCTCCAGAGTTGTCAGCATAGTTTTGTTTTGGTAACTGATAGTTGACTTTGCAATGCAATGGGTTGCAATTCAAACTTGAGATGCCTTTTTTCTTCCCCTCCTGCAAGGAGTGGTTTCTCTGAACACGGGCTTAGGAAAGCTCTTGATCATTTCAGCAACAAAGTTAATGTTTATAAAGAGTTCCCTTTTAATTCTGGAGATTAATCCACTATAGTAGTAAGAGGAGAGGAATATTTCTAAAATATCCACAGCTTTCAGCTTTCTTTGGAAACTGCCTGGCCCTGTAGTTCCTCTTTCGATAGCAGAAAAGCTATCATTTTTGAGAGGCAATGAGGAAAAACGGAGGAGAAGCAGTACTTGAAATGTGGTGTGTCTGTGGGATACTGTGAACCGGGATAAGGGTGTGTAGGGGGCCAGAGAATGGGTATTCAGTGACAGAGTGGTTGGGAACGGGACCTTGTTTTCCCCATAGTCAAGCTGGGATTGTGGGGAGGCTTATGGTCTGGAAATTAGGGCAGGTACCATGTCTCTGTGAGCCAAAGACATGGACCAGGATGCCTGACTAGAGCTAGAGGCTTCTGCTAGGGTTTAGTGAAGTCATAGGACTGAACTTGATATATAGTTCAAAATATTTTCATTGCTGCCTATCTTTGAGCACACATATGGCTACCAAAGCATAGGTCAGAAGTGGCTTCTCAGAGGTGCAGAAATGTTGCAGGGGGGAGGGGTTAGCTGGAAACAGCAAGGAGTTGTACTTCCTAAGGTAGGGGTGCAAGCAGAGGTGACATAATGGCCTACTGATCAAATTTATACGATTGATATGGAATAAAACTCCAGAGACTCCAGAGGTATGGAGTATGGATGCCTGTATTTTCCTTTAATTTCTTTCTCAAAGTTTCAGTTTGTATTGTTTGTCAGGAAATCTGCTTTGCACTGTGTAATGGCTGTTCCTTCACCAGTACACCAACTTCATTAACTTTGGTGAATGCATCATGAAGGCATACAAATAATCCCTAAAAGCTGTTTGCTAGCTTTAGGATTATAGTTCTTTTGATGTATATTTTATTTCTGTACTTCAGAACTTTACTTACGGAAGCAACAAACTCTTAACTCTTTTTCCTGGATTTCTGAGGGCTGAGTGATGTTCAGCAATGTGCTATAATAAACTCTAGTAAACATAGTTTTGTATTCAGTAGGTGGAAAAGCAAGTTAGTGGTTTACCAGAATGCTAGGAGACAGTGTATATATACATATGATGTATGTGTAGCCTCATCATGCACTGCTCCTGAAGTAATAACTGAAGTTTCCAGAGTTCAGTAAAAGTCTTGTCAATGATGTTTCATGTATTACTCTGTGCATCCATTATAATGCTTTGTTTTAAATCCAGGTTTAAAAAACGAATGCTGATAGAGCAGCTTGAGAGTTTTCTGGAAGAAATCCATCGCAGATCCAATCAGGTCAACCATATCAACAGCAGCTAAGAAACTGCACACAGGAGAGAGCCACAGCAGGGCACTGCTGTTCTTACTTGCATTCATTTTTGACATGCACTCTTATCTCAAGTTCCTGTACCTGAAAGAATGAGAAGCTGCTCAATAAAATGATGAGAATTATCCATCATCCTTTTTTTTCTTCACTTCTGTTATTTTTGTAATGTGAAAAATACTACAAAAACATTTTTATTTAACTAAATTGAGAACTTCTTGCTTGTCATGGACATAAGTGTCACTTTCCCTCAGGTTCTATTTTTCTTAATCTAACCTTTAAAACTATCACCTCTTAAGGTTGAACTTTGCCAAAAAGTTGCTTTGTAATTTTCAAAAAAAAAGCACATACATTAAACAAGGTAATGTTTTGTATATACAGTTATTTTGGATATATTATTGTAAGTTGTATAAATGTATTTTGAAAAATATTTAAGAAAAGCACTTTTGTTATTCCATCAATAAAATCTCTATTTTAATCTTTGTGTAGGTTTGAGTACAGTTTTTATTGGAATGATTTGTTTTGCCTTCTCTTTCCAGCGCTTCTGGTATCAGTGTTAAAGAATGATGAGTGGTTTTGTATCACTGGATATTCTGCTCTTAATCAGAGAATGAGTGAAAGAAAGCTAATGCTGAATTGCAGCTGTAGTAGGATATCCTGTGTACTTTGCACTTTTGGTGACCAGCATAACAAAGTGATGTTCTATGTGCACATCTGCAGCCATGACAAAACCTGCGGTTTTATTGAGGGATACTGTGTAGTAAAGCAGAGGTCAGCAGCCTTTGAGGAAAGCTGCACAGAGGTTTTCTGTGTCAGAAGAGTGCTGGAACAGCCAGAGGGTGCTGCTGCCTGGACGCAAAATACCACTGATTGCTTTACTGGCCATGTCTTTCAGCTGTGCTGGATGCTCTGAATATCTGGAAGGCTTTGATTCAGTGGGAGCTGAATAAAACAGTCCTCTCTGATGCTTTTCTTAGGAGTCAGTGGTTTGCAGTCTTCACCCAAAATCTTTATGGGCCTGGGTTTCTGATGCTTGTGTCATGAGTTGCTGAGCACTTGCCATATCCCAACTTTTGTCAGGATGCTGAACAAACTCACTCATTTTTCTTGATGCCATTAGTTGCATTCAGTGTTCTTCAGGAATGTCCATTCTATGCTGTGTACACTTCTGTCGCACGCGGACACGAAAGGAACACAGACACTCGCTCTGAGAGAGAGAGGAAGCCAAGCTGGAAGCCCGAAAAAAACCTCTCGGCTGGGGGGTCTCGTTTATTTAATAGACCTTTAGAAAACCTCACTGATTGGATAGTGAAATTACTGCCCTTCAAATACATAGGTCCAAGGAGAGATCTATCAAATGTCTCCACCTTAGGAGAAGGAATGAAAACATCTTGGGGGTTAGACATAACATGGCTTATGTTTACAGAACAAAGTGTGATAACTTTATTTACAGAATTAAAAACATTGAAGAACTGTGAAAAGCAAGGCAACACACTTCAAAGGTAGTAAAGGAGGTACTGCTACCTTTTTTGGCAATAATATTTGTTTGGTCACTGAGTGGGCATTTCTGCTTCTTACTTGCTTTGTCTGGAACAGGCTGCCCTGGGAAGTGGTGGAATTGCCATCCCTGGAAGGGTTCAAAAAGTGTGTAGATGTGGTGTTAAGGGACTTGGTTTGGTGGTGGACTTGGCAGTGCTGGGTTAATGGCTGGACTCGATGGTCTGAGAGGTGTTTTCCAACCTTAATGACTATGATTCTGTGTCAGTTTTGCAACAGCCTTTCAACTTTATTTTCTTTTCACGGCATTTCGCTGCTTGCTCGTTACCTTGCTATAGCAGCTGGGTTATAACTGTCTGAGGTCAGAGTGAATTTCAATTTTATTCTTAAGCTTTTGACTTCAGGACAGGGAAATAAAATTGTGTTTGAAAAATAACATATTACAAAGCTTACTTGTGGGTTGCTTTCATTCAGATGACCTACATAGTCAGCAACAGTCAAGCTGACTTTAGCCATGATGAAATTGAAGAGAAGCTGTTGGCTCATATTGTTAAACATTTAGGAGGCTAAACCTGTTCCATTTTTCTGTAAATGTTTATTTGGATACTGTCTTTGCTGTAGTTGTGGTGCTGATGATTCCTAGACGGCTGTAACTTTCTACAGTGTCTGCAGTGTAATAAGGTAGTGGAGGGCTTTTGCTTATTCTTGGGGAAGTGAGATGCTTAAAACTGTGTTTTAATAAATACATACAATGTTGCCTTTCATTTCATTGGAAGAAAGCTTATTCTAGGAGGAACAGAGTATGCGTTTAGTGCTTATTATGAAGGATTTGTAACTCTTCCTATAAAGAGTACTGAACCTGTAAATGAAAACAACATTAACATTATTTAATTTTGTGGCCACATTTTCAAAGTGTCGTACAGTTTAAATATGTGAGTTAGGCATGGAATTAGCAGATCATAGAATCATTCATGGCTTGTATGGAAAAACTGACTGCAATTGCATGCTTGTCTTAAAATAATGTAAACATTTCTGTATTAAAAACACCTTTCCAAATAATTGGGAGCCCAAACCAGAAACCTGCCAAAATCTGAAACTTACACTGAGCAAAACCGAACCTAAGTTCATTGCTTTGTGTTCATATTTTAGTTACAGAAGAGAATGAAATGACTGCCTCAGATTCATTGGATTTGTGTTTGTATTGCTGTTACCTTGCCTGCCCTTCAAAACGAATGTGCTCAAACCTGAAATTCAGATTAAAAAACTCTAAACTTTTTCAATTATTTTGAGCGGGGCTATGCTATTTTAAGTCTTGGAAAAGATATTTCTGCTATTACTAGAAAATTGATGCAATGAACACTTTTGGTCTGCATGAAAATTCATTATGAACTTCATAGGTGTAGAACTTTTAAGCACTTCTAGACAGGTGGATGAAAAATAGATCTTGTTCACCCTTTCAAGTTTTCCATACCTCTAAAACTTGAGTCACTAAGTCTCAGCGAACGAAATGACTGAATGTTTTCACTTTTTGTGTTAAAAAGCTTGAATTGCAGAAATATATTTTTGATTTTGAGTTGACTGGAATGTACGTATTTTATGCTTCACATAAAAATCCTATTTTACAATCTGATTTCCTTCCTCTTTATGTAATTTATATATTTATATAGTAAACTGACCATTTTATTCACCAAAATAAGTTTATTCTTAATCCTGAGGAGTCTGTGGTTCAGGTTTCATAGGTGAGCTTATTAATGCATTTTTATTTTAAAATTGTGCATTTGCCAAGTAAAATACTTTTATTCATTGGCTGGTAATGATTGCCAAAGTATATTTAAAACAAAACCCCCACCAAGGTAGTAATTTTCTCTTCAGGTGCTTGTACTGTGGTCAAAATCCAAGATATGGGTTTTTAAAGCAAAATGATATGTACACAGGTATTCACTGACTAAGAGAACAGTGTGTGTTGCTTGGAAGCAGATAAGGAAAATGATTGCCGTTTTTGTGCTAGGCCCCAGTGTTTTACTGAACCCTGTAAATGTCTGTATGTTCCTTGAAAGTCTAAATGGCTGTGACCCCCGTTATGAGAGGAATTTGGTGGTTTGAACTATTTTTAGGAAAATACTTCAGGTGCAAAATTACTGCATTGTTAAGGATGGTAAGAGTTGTTAGAGATTGGCCTGATGCTTCAGAGTAGCAAATGCCTGCTAAATGGTGCATAATGCAGTCCTTTATTATTGCCAACAAGCTATAGGGTGTTTTCTTTTGGCAGAGATTTCTGCAGTAACTTAATGTGATTGGACATCTGAAATGAGACATATAATCCACTACTGAAGCTAAAGGAGCACTGTGATGCCTCACCCTAAGACACGCTGTGCAGTTCTGTTTGGGCTTTTTGCGTGGTTTTTGTTTGGGGGCTAGGGAGGGCCATTTGCAAGAAAAGAGTTAACAACTGCAAAATGCGTATTTTGGCAGAAGTCTGTTTGCTATCAGTATAGGCATGAATAAGTTTCCTTTATAGGGAAACTTCTGTTTTAGCTATGTCAGATGTTAATCCATCTGATCCAGCCCATTTGTAATTTGAATTGCCCTGTGGAGATCGGTTCCCGATGCTGGAGTGTTCAGCATCTGTGAGATCTTTCTAGTGCCTATAATTTTGATAGAAAATTTTTTGAGCACACACTGCATGCCCAAAGAAGAGGCTAATCTGGCTTCCTTGACTTCTATGACTATTATACATTCTTTTTAAGGAAATTAAACTCTATGCTTTAAAACCCCAAACCCCACTGTTTCCGTGGTTGTTGAAATTTCCTGGACTGAAGAACAGCGTGCTGTTTGTATTGATTTCAGTGCTACTTGTGAGGGATTCTGCTCCTGAAAGGAAGAGCATGCATACCTGTATTAGCTTGTCGCAGGAAAAACGTGAAAGGTCGGTCTGCTTTGAAAATAGGTGTTCGAGATCTTTTTAGTAAGACCATTGCTGTAATGCAACAAAGAAAACATCAGTAAAATGCATCTGTTTTCTTTCCATCTCCCATACAGTGCCCTCAAGGTCTGATAGTACTGATGGTCAGTACCTTGACTTTTGAGTTGCTCGTGTGCTTTAAGACTAAAACAACAATTTTATCCAACAGTGAAATCAGTCTGGCAGAATTAACAAGTCAAGAGTTGTGAGACTACACGCAGGTGATTCGTGTGTATTTTGATGCTGAAGGGAGTCTGCCTGGCATTGGACCTCAAAAGTAATTTTTGTTGTCATCACACCCCTAACTGCTGAAGTCCTACCGTGCTATTGCCTCACCTGTTAGCTAATTCCTAGCTATGCTGTTCTGGTGAAAAAGATAAGCAAGGCACAAAGGTAGTTCCTTATCCAGTTGGGATAAGGATATGTCATCCTGGAATTTCTCTTGTCAGAGCTCTTAACAAAACCTTAAGTATCCTCAACTCAGTTGACGACTGTCTTTCCTCTCTCTGGTTGTGGGTTAATTATTAGATTAAACACAGAGTTTTTAAGAATTATGATGATTCAGCTATTATTGAAATACATCTTGTTTAAATAAATTCTTCCTCAAAGCTATATAGTATTAAAAATACATTGTCAACCTCCCCNAAACCACCAGATCTGGATTATTTTTTGAACAGTTAAAACAATGGAATTAGTTTGAAAATTCAAGTAAGACACAGTAAAACTAGTTTGAGAGGCACTATTTTAGTGCTTGTAAAAAAAAGTGTGCCTAGTTTCAAGTCATCATGCCATCTGGACTAGATCCAGATCTTTTAAAGTAAACAATAAATATAATTACACTTTTAAAAATCAGCTTGTAAACTTGGTCCGACTGGAGTTAAGGGATGTTTTGGCATTGGTTTCAAGGGGATAAAGGTCTATTCCCCTTAGTCTTTGGTATGTAACTGAAGTCACCTAAAAACTTTTATTTTGTATGAGGCTTACCACAAAGTTATTAAAAATATTACTGCCCCGATAGAGATTAAAATTGTTACAAAAGTTAAAACTGTACAGCTCTGCAGAAAGGTTAACTTAGTTATGTCAGATGTTCTCTGTACACCCACATATGTACACGTGTGTCTTGTTCAGAGTTGTTTCTAGAGGAATATTGAATACATCAATTCAGGTGTGCTCGGATTCCTTTTGGCATTGCAGCTGTGGGATGTTGGAGTGAGGGGATGTGCAACAGGTTTGGCACCACAGTGAGGTGCACTGCCATGCTCCCTGCATGCCTCTTGAATTCCTTCCTGGGAGTGAGGAGAAGTGGTAGAGTGTCCTGGTCCCCAGCCAAGGACCACCAGCATTTGTGATGTGGAGGACATCTATCGTTGGCCAGATTTTCTCTGGACTGGCAAAGCTGGTTTTTTTCATTTGAGCCATTACACCTTAGTAGGACATCAAAAATTAAAAGTTCATCTGAACAATTAGAGAGGTAAAATGGAAGTGTGTTAGATACAAAAGTTTGTTAGGCATACATGTAAATGCTACCATGGTTGTTTGTTTTGTTTTCAATAAAAGACTAGTAATTGGTTTTGTAGTGATAAGCTCCAGAAGCGAGAATTTTGTCTGAATATTTGATTTACCTGTAGCTCCTGATGCCTTTGTACCATCTTCTGTTACTTCAATCTCTGCTTTGTGAATAGCTTCTGAAATGTAAAGACTATCTTGCTCTGCAAAACCCCCAAAATTAATAAGTTATTTTCTGCATTTCATTACAAACATATTTTTTAAAAATTATCAGAATGCTTTTACCTATTTTTCCCTGCAGAATCTAAGGATAGTATAACTATTGGGTATTTCAACCATCTTTGACCATTTTCCCACTGTGTGGATAATAGTGGATTAAATGCTGAATGGGAGTTACTCGTTTGAGAGGTCTCCAGGTTGTGGTGGAAGGCAAGGTTACATGGTGAAAATAGAAACTTTGATTAACAGAGTGAGGACAATGAAAGAACTGAAGAACCCTTGGAAGGGGAATTGTAGAAAAAATGCTCTTACGAAAGAAACAATGGGACTGTGACATAAAATGAATATGTTATCTAAGAATAAATATTCTCAAGATCATGCTTCTGCTTCACACAGAAGAAGAAATGAAAATTTTTTTCAACTGTATCTATTGGTTAAGTAAAAGATAAATTTTCCGTGTAAACTCTGCCTCACACAACTCTTAGACCACTTAGAACCCTACTCCTATGACACAGTGGTGTAAGAGCAGAACTGAGAAGGGTCTCAACATCTCCTTTGTTCCATAACCCTGCCAGGGCAGGATCAAATACTTCTACAAGCTTTATCCTGTATGCCAAGAGCCACCGAGCTGTGAACATGGGAAGGAAGCTGCTAAATGTTATTGTTTATGGAACTAATTTCCCAAAAGTATTTATCTTGTTTAAATAGATATTAACTTTATAAAATACATCCTTGTGTAGTTTATCAGTATATTAACATTTGTTTGCAATAAACAAAGCAGCAGTGAGCAGTAACAAATTATTTTAATGTGCATCTATGTGCAGACTGAGATCTATATTGCAAAAGAACATTGCTATGTTCAATTTTAAAGGCAGCATAAAAAACTCCGTGAGTAATGTGCCTTCTGAGGTTCATCTCAGGAAAGTAACTTTTCTATTTGTCTGAATTGGAGCAATTTCATTTATTCACGTGCACAAGAATGTGAGCTGCTTGCTGGGCAGCTACCACTGCAAGTCTTTACTGTGAGCAGAAATGACTAAGTGGAATATTTTGTCGCTGGAAGGAGTCAAAAGGAAGAGAATAGATAATTTGGGTTCTTTTCTTTTGTGTTTAATATTAAATGGGGGCAAATTTTCCAAGGAGCAGAAGAATTTCAGTGTTCCAGACCCAAGAATTTAATCATAACAGCAGTATTTTACCAAAGGGAAAGTGTAACTTTGTCTACCGATTACCGGATTAGCAAGACAATATAGCCTGGGCATAAACCAGTATTGTTTGCAGTGGCAGGAGTTGGAATATAGACTTGTTGGACCAGCATCCCTCACTGTTGAATAACTATTTAAAAACACAAATAGGAATGCAAGTTTTACTGAAGCATCCTAAATTTCTGAATAAATAAGTGTTTTTCCAGGCCTATATTGTCTTGACAGTTTTAATCTTAAAGAGAAGAGAAAGGTAAGTTAAAGACCAAAACCAAACCTGACCTTTTCAGTTTCCTCTTTACTTCAGAACAGCTCAAACTACAGTTGCTGTTGAGTGTTAATTGCGCTTTGGAGTTTCACAGATAAAGAAGTACAATCAATTCAGAAGACCCAGGTCTAACAAATCATTCAAACGTAAGAGTCTACAACTATTGGGACAAGGATCATTTTGTATTCAGTCAAGCCTCTTACCTGAAATGCCTTTAAAATTAGCAGTGATGGGATCAAATGCATCTCTAATTCCCAAGGCAGAAAAAACTGTCTTTAGGTCAAAAAGGCTTTGAATACTGAACCTGAAATTAACATGATAGACTTTATTTAAATGCAGGATTTGTAGAGTTTTGTAGAATTAAAAGGCATAATGTACAATTTATTTCAAGCCTTTGCATTTCATCCATGTCTTCCTATATGAACCCAGTGCACTGTCTGATTAAATGTATTTGCAGAAAAGCAGCTCATCTTCACCTGAAGACACTAACAGAAGGAATCCCTTGCCACCCTCTGTTGCAATCAGACTGCTACTAAGTCTTCTTGACGTGAATTCTGCATTTTCCAAAAGTGTTCTCTTTCTAATATTCTTTTTTAGCTGTAGCAAATGGCCCTTGGAAATATCTCCCAAAAATTAGCTTGAAGAAAACAGATATTAATGTGCAAACTGGATTTCAGTGCTTCGTTAATGTGATGAATGCATTGTAGGAGATGTGTAATGAAGCCCTCCCATGCTGATCTGCACAACAGATAAAGCCACACAAGGCCTTCTGCACCTAAATTCCTCCTGCTATGCAATTTTGTTGGAGTAGATGATAGAATATACCTCCAGCATAGGTGTTTGCTGAAATAACAACTGACTAAAGTGGAAAATAGATGACTGAAACCTGCTTTGCGCATGGAAAGGTGGTTATGGCTGCTGGAGGGCGGCCAAGCTCTTTGTCCAGTACCTTTTTAGTACTCTGGAAAGTTTAAAAAAATACAAAATAGCATGTCTTTACGAGGTTATATGTTTATTCTTCCTTAAGCAAAGAGAAAAACGAGTGTGGGAAAGGTCCAGCAGCATTTCTCTGGTTTAGATCCTTAAAGGATTTATACCCCAAACAAATTGTGAGTAAAAGCTGTAGGATCAACTGAAATACTTAGGGTTTTTTAAAACAGTACAGAGTGTAATCAGAAGGTCTTGTCATTCCTGGCTCACCTCTTTGTGGTTTAAGAAAGGGTTAGAGCATCTCTGATCCTGTGATGAATAGTGAAACCAAAAGCATTTGGTAATTTGATTGTGTTCACACACTGCTCGTGTCAGCACTGTCACACGGAGTTCTGACAGCTCAAGTAGTGAATCCATTCTGCTAACCTTGCTTACCTAGGCAGAAAAATGTCCATCTTTGTTCTCTTCAAGCTGTCGGCCCAGAGGGTTATGGTTTTGGCAGAAAGGTGAGACTCAATCTGAGACAAAGGTGTTCTTTTGTGGCTGGGAAGCACCAGGAACATGCTGAGTTTCTCCCCCAGGTAGGGTAACTCGACCACGCTGAAAGCCTCCAGAGCTGCAGTCTGGAACTGGCCTGTGGGTGGGCAAAGAGAGATCTTATTTCATCATTCAAGTAGGGAAAAAACCCCGAACCCACAACTCTTGCTGGGGTCAGCAGACGGTTCAGAGCAGCTGTGGTGGGATGTAAGGAGTGGTCTCCAGCACCTGGGCTCCTGTAGCCAGCTCAGGTTGCTGTTAACTCACGACAGTCTCGTCTGAACAGAGCTGAGTGTGTCAGAGATGGATATCTTGGCAGAGCAGTGCTAATGCCACTAATACTATCCGAAGCACCACCTCAACAGAGCATGGATATTTTACTACTTTTTCGTGTAACAGCTGTCCTCCTTGCTCAGAGTTTGGGGACAAAAAACCCAAAACTACCGAGGCAATGACAGCAACTATGATGACTCTTCCCATCGTGTATATTCTTTGAATAAACTTAAAATTTTACAATGTTTTTCACTAAAATGTTACTACAACAGATAGGAATTACAAAAACAAAATGCAGAGTGTCCTACTTAATTAATTGAAACCTACTTTGGCTCATGTTTCCATCTTTACTACCTTTAAAAATCAATTTTAACCTTATTTCAAGAAACAAACAATTCTATTAAACAGGAGCTAGTATATGCTTATTTAAACATGAACTATTTATTTATATTTTATTTAAGCACCAAATTTATAATTTGTGAAAATCTAGGCACAGATTTTTCTATCACAATCAGATGAAGGTCATAAAAAGTAGTCTCTAAAGTAAAAGCTGGAGAGCTTCCAAACTTGCAATTAGTTTTACAGCACTTTGTTACAGCCATTTAAAAGTACCATTTTCATCCCATATTTCAAAGAACAATTAATCCAGGCATTTCTAATGGACTCTGTTATACAGTAGAACAGATTTAGCTGTCACAATTTTCCTTCCTTATTTTTTCATCTGAGAATCCAATAGGTAGCATTTCAGGAACACTCAGCAATAGTTAGCAGGCCAGGAGTAAAATACAACTTAACTACAGGGCCCAGATGAAAGTCTTACTGCCTTTACTGCAGGCCATCCAAAATATTAAATCTACTTCTTCACCCGGCTGTAGCAGTTGTATCTCCAAGGGTAGATGCTCACAGTCTTTGATTTGGGGGTTGTAAATAACTGTATATAGACAGCTCCTGTTCATAATATCTGAATATTTGGCAAAAAATTTGTAGCTATAGGTTGTCTCAAATATTTAGTGTACGGTGTTTGTTAGTTTTGCAGGTATGGACTAGATAGGATTCATTAAGTGTTGATTGTTCTGCTAGATTGAATTTTAGGCTCTTAGATGAGCCCTCCTGCCTTGCAACGTGCAGAGAGAATTGCTCTGTTAAAACCAACTCCCAGCATGTGGATCATTTGCTGGGAAAAGATGTTCTGGTTTCTAATGGGCAAGCAAGGAAGATTTACATTTGCAGTGCACTGGACAGGAGTGGTTTAATTTGTGGGCATGCTGATATTTTGAAATCAGCACATTCTGCACGAAGGCTATACAGTCCTTATTTATTAATTAGAAAGAAAATAAAAGATTTTAGATTATTGAGTCAGAACATTTAGTGTTCCTTGCTTGAACTGACTTTGAGCATCCCATAAGGATTACACAGATGCTAAATCGGAATTCAAACGTTCTTAACAAATGGCTTGGAAAAATGAATATGTAAAATAGTTGTGGTGTTTAAGAAGTGTGTGTGAACAGTAATGTTGACATTTTCTTAGAGCAGTCTTACTTGCCTCCAGGCTGGTTTGTTCTGCATGGCAATGTTAAAAGGATAAACAATGTTGTAAATGCTGCAACTGATAACAGGCCACAGCTTATCTTTCTCACTCTGTGTTTTGGATCCTGGTGGGAGACAGCTGCTATCATTTAACAATGAAGGAAAGTTAACTCAGTCCTCTGTTTAGTTGTACTGAGACAGTCTTTTTGCATTAATTTTAAACTGATTTGTTAGAAATGTTTCTGGATTTTTTAGTGACAAAGATTGAATTGCACCAATCAAATCTGACAATCAGCAAATTTTAAATGATCCCTTCTATTTTGGCTTTCCTCAAAAGTCTCTCCAGCTGCAGAGAGAGCACAAGTTTCAGGCTGGATGAAAGGTAATACAAATATTTTGTCTAACTTTCCTTTTCTGTGCAAAAATTTAGTGCTTTAGCTACCTACTTAAGGATGATAGGATGGAGTCCTTGTGTTTAGACAAGTGGTCAGAAGAGCACAACAAGTGATTTCACATCAAGTTTGCAAGGACTCTGGAGCAAATATATGGTCAGACAGTGCAGCTCAGCTGTGGAATTCCTGATCACTGGCTTTACCTGAGATCTCTACTTGCATAAGCACTGGCAGCCCCCTGCCTTCTGTCATTTAATAATCTGGGGCCTGAATGATTGCCACCCCAGAATACAAGACCAACTTGGATGTGGAATTGCAAGTGAATCAGCAAAGATTTTTAATAGCCTGAGAATTCAGTTGTTTCCCATGATGAGGAAACAGGAGTACATTTGTAAGAGAAAGAAGGCAATCTGGGAAAATTTAGTTCTGTCTTCGAGAAGTTTTAGGACATACTCTGGGAAAAAGAATAACCAGGTCACAGAGGGAAATGGAAAGTGGGATAAATTGCAATATCACGTAGACTAGCAAACAAAACCATAAACATTTTTGACTTGATAACTACTTTGATAGAAAGGCATAGATCCAGCCATCTAGTTTTAACTAAAATGTTAAACATGGTTTCACTGTGCCCCTATTTACAGGTAGAAGTGGTGGCACCTAGAACGAGAAAGGAAAGGCAGCAAGCAGCCACTTGAAGGGGAAACTACAATGAGCAAAGGTACAAGAGGGGCTCCCAGGCTGAACAGGGTCACTAGTAGCTTTCCAAAGTATTGTCAACACTCAGGGCTTCTATAAGAGATGAACAGTGAGATTGCCATGAAGACTGGAGTGCAGGAAATCAAATGGAAAGTTATACACCTCTGGAGATTTCCCTCCCCTTGATTAACCTAGGGAAAAAATGCCAAAAGGAAAAGGGCCCAGGTGGGGCCAACTTTGAGTAACCACCCCAAGCTGGTTCTGCAATACACTATGCAAAGTATTTTTAGCAAGACATAGAAATTGTGAAAGCATTTTATCAAGCAAGTGTATGCCCTCATTAAAAGTTTAGTGTACATTTCTGGTCATTTATTTTCAAGAAAGATCAATTTAAATTGGAAAAGTGCAAAAAAGAACTAGTAGAGGATTTGGAGCATTTGGTGTTTAAATAGTTTAGAAGAGCCTGGCATCTTCATCTTAGCTAACAGGAAACTGAGAGAAACCTAGGTGACTTGCAATTACATTTGGAAGTAAATATCAAAGCTGAAGAGAAGCTATTTAACTTAAAGGATAAAGCAGGCATGATGTTAAGAGATATAAATTTGCCTCAAAAAAAATTAGATTTGCAATTTGGAAGTGTTTTTACCCAGGTGCAGTTCTGAAATTTAGAGTAGGAGGGAAAAGAGTTTTTTATATTTTGAAAGAGATTGTATAGCTAACTGGCATAATTCCTGGTGGCAGAAAATTAAGCCTGCAGCATGAGTTCTTCTGTCAGCAACCCACATACATCAAGCCTTTTGAAAATAGCCTGCACTGTATTCATATATTATACAAATAAAAGTTTGACCTATATTTATACTGGTTTAAGCCCATGCTGAGATCATCCACTGGTTTGGTATAAGTGACATAAGAATTTCTCTCATTTTTCTTGCAGAATTTGTCCCTGAACATCTGCAGTTTTTCCCTAAAGCCTTGGAGACAGGCTGTGACCAGATCTACCAGTCTGCAGAGCTGGTGCTCCTGGTTATGCTGTGCTCCCTCTGATGCTCACACATTCAAGGTACAGTGATTAGGCTGAAGGGCCAGGAAATTTCTTACTCATCCAACAAACCAAACTGGTAGGGGCCTGACATAATTTTGGTCTTAACTGCCCCTCTGTCGTGGGGTCAGATGTGCTTCCTACAGCAGCCCCTTCCCCGCCAGCTTTATTTAACCATCTCCGTGCTGTTGTAAAGGACTTTGTATAATGCAGTACCCTCAGTCTCTCATCTTTCTTTCTCCTGGCACATTATACTGGTGCCTTTTGATTGTTTCCTGCAGCTGACAAGTTTGTTATGGAGTACTGGGAGGTGTTGGTCCGTGGGGGATGGGACAGGGACAGTAGATATTTTAGGAACAATTTTGAACCCGGGATCTGTTTCCTGATTGCCTGGGATTATGAGGAGTCAATTTGGTCACCTGGGTGACTTCATTTGATGGGACTTCTTCTGCAACTTCTCCAAGCTGGGAAAATAACACTTTTTAGGGTGGTATCTGTGGAAATTAAATAAATCTGTTCCATGTTGTACAGTAGATCAAATACGGATTGAGGACAGTTACCGTAATTAACTTCAGCTGTGTGGTGCATGGTAGGCACTTTCAGGGTCGAGCCCTCAGGCGTGGTAAAAGGCAACATCTGCGTATCCATAAAGGAAAACTTATTTTGCCATGTGCTTCTGAAGTACAAGGTGCTCACCAGGGTGACCCGGCTGAGTGACGACCCAGCGCTCTCCAGTGTCATCCCACGCACATTCCCATCTGCATGGAAGAGAGAAAGGGAGGGGGACACATGCAGTCCTACGTGCCCAGGCCTAAAGGCCATGTCCATGTGACTAAATAAAGCAAGCTGAGACCACTCTCCATCCCTAAGGCCAAGAGGCACAACTCACAAGGTGCTGCTCACTCCCTACCTTCCCCTCCCCACCTGCATGCGGACCTCACTGGGGTTGTCTGTTGGTCCAGGCACTCCCCAGAGCTGAGTTTGAGCTGGTCAGTGTTGAGAGCCAAAGTTGTGCCAGGACAGTGCAGATGACAGCAGCCCAGTGCCCATGGGCATGCTCTGGCCCTAACTGGTTTTCTAGCTTAAATATGCTCATGTGTTTCTCAGAGTGGTTCCTCCTTAGCACCAGAAATCCCTCATGGGAAGGGTTCATAATTACAGACTGCTTTATGAACTACCTTAGTCAGCTGAAGCTTATATCCTACTTCTCCCCTTCTCCTGTTCATTTGGCAGTTCAACTGATCCTGCCTTGGGTATCTCAAAGATTTCTGAAGGAGTGATCTGCTTTTAACTCACTGGTATGCGGTGTGAGCACTGCAGTGTGACCTCCCATTTCAGCACCTCCTTCTAGAGCAACACTTTTTTGTCATGGACCTCGATTGCTTCTTACCATTCATTTGAGAGAGATAGGATTGGGGTTTTTTCAATAGTAGCTTTCATGTATGTATTTAACATTACCTGACATGCTGATGGCCAAGTTAACATTCATATAACTTAGGCTGATGGGGCAGATCAGGGATTGATTTGTTGTATTGCTTCTAACAGCTTTTTCAATTTTTTTTTTTCATTAACACAGAATTTAGTTTCATTGTTCTTCTTGCTTACGTGGAAAGTAAATTCTTTTTATTTCCCTTTTTGACTTTTTAAACTCAGAGTCTGACTGCTGAGCTTATGGCCCTGTGTGCTCCCCATAGCACCATGAAAGCATTCAGTGCCATGAGCATGGTCCAAGTGGAATTTGGTTGTTCCTCATTAAAATTGAGAACACTGCAAAGGATTGCCTTTTCAAAAATTAGAGGAACAAGGCCAAGTGGTTACCAGCTTGACACTGCTCACAGATTCAGACCTATTCCAGCTCTTTCTTCACATTACAAATGAGTGCTAAGAATTAGGTTTCCTGGCTTTCAGCCTTGCTTTGGACAACATGGATTGTGGCAAAAAAACTTTATGCTTGGTTAAATGGAATTTCTCCCATTACTCTTGTTTTACATTTCATTCATGTGCAGCCATTCTTGTGGGTCCCTATGTTACCTGCAGGGTCCGTGGTGATCCATTCCTGTGTGTGGGTTGTGTTGGGGTCGGTGAGGTTGGTTTGCAGCAGGCTGCTGTTGGCCCAGCGTGCGGCGCGCGCAGCGAAGTCGGGCGAGAGCTGCACGCCCGCATCCACGAAGAGGGAACATCCCAGCTGGACCACGGTGCCTTGGATGGAGTCAGTCACTGCTTCATCCACTGTGTGCGGGAAATCCTGCACGTGTCGATCTGCCAGGCAAGAGAGAGAAACTGCAATTGTCGTGCTGAGGCTAGGGATAGCAGAGAGTGCCCCAGGGCTCTGCAGCTCTCAGCTCCAGTGCTGACACTCATGTCCTCTGATTGTTAAAGCCCTGTCACAACCGGAGCACCCTTGACTTTATGGAGTGTTACCGTCAAGCACTGCTGCCAAAGGCAGTGATGCACTGGGCATTGAAAAGCTCTCTTCATGTGTCTGTAGAGATCACTGCGGTACGGATGTGCCAAGTGGCTGATCTCACGTCAGGCCCACAGCTCTATGCAGACACAGTTCTTAACAGTGCGTAGGTATTTATTCTTTCTTGGGCACCCTCTGAGCTCCCACCAGTGAGATCTAGTGCCTCTGGCCGTGGCTGGCTGAGCTGCCAGTGCCACAACACTGGTATCTCCTTCTCCTGATGTTATCCACTTCCCAGGAAAGGCATTTCCCTGACAGCCCCTCCACCACCCTTGGCCCTTAGGTGTTGTTTGATTTCCAGAAGGATGGTCTCCCAAACTGGCCCAGTATTGCTGATGAGCCCTGGCAATCCTAAACTGAGCTGATAGGTTGCTTCATGTGTTACAAGTGACTCCTTTATTTATAAAGCCCACAACAGTGGGCTTTTTTCTTTTTTAAAGTACAATTTTATTTCCCATTCAAAATTAATTTTTTAAAAAAAAATTCTAAGATCCCTCATATCCTTTCCTAAAACCCCAGTTCTTTGATTCACGGTTCCCCAAATTGAAAGACTGATTATTTCTTCTAAATGTAGAGTTCTACACTCATCCTTACTGAATTATGTCCTATTCACTTCACACATTTCTCTGATTTTCCAGGATCCTTTTAAATACTCTTCTGGTCCTCCAAAATGCTTGTAGCAGTTACAAGCTCAATGTCATTCCAAAATTCAATAATTTATTCTCTAGTTTGCTGTCTGCTAACAAAAACGTTGGATGGTGTCATGGTCTCCTGTTTCTGGAAAGCTCATAGTAGTTCAGCAGTGGTGGCTTCTGTGATGGATGTAGGGTTGAGGTGTGGGCCCTGAAGGAACATGAGTCCTGCAAACTTAGAGAATCCTGTGGTTTTAAAACCAAAATTTCCCATAGACTCTCTTGAAGGGTAATTTAGCAGCCATTATTTTGCTCATTGCAATGGTTTCTGATGGGATGGTTCATGCCAAAGTGACCTCCTGAGACCTGGGCCTCTCACCCCATCTGAACAATGTTCATGGGCTCTGTGTCAAATCTCCTCAAACTTCCTGTGTTGGTGGTTCAGCGCCTTTCACATCTCTCGTGTTGTGTTTTGGAGGAGTCCTGCTTATTACCTGGATAATAAAAGTCTTGTTGAGATTGCTAGCTGCCCTTAAAACATTTTCAGCAGGTTCCTTCTTCTATAACTAAGTTTTCCGTGAGGACTGGGGAACATCTGGAGCACTGCATTTCTTCAGCAAGACACGTCTGTGGGACCACCAGGACCTTTCTGACTTCCCCACTTAGTGCCCCTCAGTAGCTCACTGCTGTGTGTGAATTGCTGGGCCCCATCTCCAAAGGGAGGGTCAGTACTGTGTCTCTTGCTTCTGTACTTGGCTTAGGTGCTCCTCTGCCCTGGCTGGAAACCCTGGAGTGCCCTGGGCTGCTCACAGGTGTCTGGCTCCCCATGGTCATGGCTGAGCTCACCCTTATGGGCTGGTTGGAAATCTTTATTTTAAGAGAGGCCTTAGACAATGGGAGTGATCATTCAGTTCCTGTTGTCACCTGTGGGTGTAGGCAGAGCTGGAGGGAAGTCAGACAGGACTGCCACCTGGGACACAGGGGTTTTGGGGTTGAAAACCAGAGAAGTCAATCCCACCTGGACCAACCTGTCCCAGGCTGATCAAGTCAAGAGTCTCCAGTCAAGGGCAGGATTGCCACAAGCCCCCAGCTGCCAGACAGGTCATCAGGAGACTTTTACTGCATTGGTTCATATTCTTCATGGGGTAAATGAGAGTTTCAATTTATCAATTTCTACCACCTGAGAATCCAGTGTGTGTTTTCTGACCTAATAGTACTGCTTTAATAAGCTGCAGGAAGACTCATCACCCATTGGAAGTTTGGTATTAAACTTTAGTTCTGTTCCTCTTCAAGGGATAAAATATTGAACTCTTCAAACAGTTGTCTAGAAAACTGGCATGGTCTGAGGTGTAAAGTACTGCTCTTGTGTGTTTTGCACTAGTATGGGAGCACTTGGCGAGCTCTCTGGAAGATGTGGGAAGTCAAAGGTGGTAAATTGGATGACAATGTGAGGAGTGGTATCCCAAGCTTGTATCTTCACCAAAGTGTTTAGCTAACCAAAGTCCCCAGTTCTTACTTGGACAACAGCTCAAAATTGCTTTAAAATACTCTATTGTTGATAAAATATAACAGCAAGAACAAAGCATTTTAAAGCATGTCATTTTGTCTGTGCTGTCTAGAGATACATCCCATTACACATGGTTATGCTGTTTTTGTTAGTACTGGAATAAAGGTGAGCAAATTTTCCAAATATTGAAAGAAGATTACAAGTGCAGGTAAGAGCAGATTCTCTGTGAACAGTGAATGAGCCATCAATGTTTTCACTCTTTTCAGACTGCTAAGGTTTTAACCATGTCCTTTTTAGGGCAGACCAACAGAAACATTAATGCAAACATCTACTGGATGAAAGAAATTTTATCATATATGCATACATATACAATTTGGGTTTATTCATCTTATAGAAAATTTCATCTAAGTATTTAATGTATTTATTTGATTTAGACCATTTGAGGAAGTGGTTTCCTTCTCCATTACTGGAAATATGCTGTTATAACCAATAACAATAGATCCCATCCTACTTTATTTTTTTTTTCACATCCATGCATTAATATTACTGAAAGCCAAAGCTCATGTGGTTTGTGCCACAGACAGTTAAAATGGAGATAAAACATCTGCTTGCCATGATGGGCCACATGAGAAGAGGAGAGCATAAAAGAGGTAGCAGGTCATTAACAACCCCTGCACTTCTCTTTGTTATATTTTCTGTGGAGATCTGTGCTTGAATTTCACTTTGAAATGTTATTCTGTAAGGTCCTTTCACAATAACTGAGCCTCTAATGACCAGAAGTGTCAAGCAAGGTATAATCCTTGTATGAATTAATGTTGTTTAGGAATTGAATTTACAGAAATAGGAGTCCTATAGGCAAGACTTCATTGTATGAGCTGCTCATAATTTAGATGCACTGTCCCTGTGTCAGTGCATGTAGCTGTATCTGTATGGATCAGCTAGAGTTAGCTCTTACTGCTGTGGTGGCGTTGAATATCAATGCTGTACTGAGTGGTGGTGGTGACTGAGGCGGGTTACACCACGGGACAATGAAACTACTCTGGGTTTAGTCTTCATACCCTGAACATAAATTTTATGATGAGAAATAGCAGTGTTATCTCTATATGTAAGTACTGTGTGTAAGCTGCAAATTTTGAGGATGAGGCAGTCATCTGATTTTCATAAACATTCTGCCCATAATGTAAAATAGTTTTTGACATGTGATTTGAGATGGTAGGATAATCCAGAGCTAAAATGAAAACAGCATCCTTAAATTCAGCTGACTTAATGCTGGATTTAAAGACATCTGTCTTTCCCATATCCCTTCCAAATTCCCAGCGAGTTTTATATTTTAGCCTGCTTTCAGGGAAAGATGCAATTGCACCATCCATCTGTCAATGTAAATCTCTGTCTGCCAATCTCCTTCTGACAACTCTTCATCTTTTTGGCCAGTTGTAATAACATTAGAAAAGTCTTAAAGATAATTCAGCTTCTACAGGTTTCATAAAATTTGTTAGTGGGATAGGAGAGAAAACGACTGTTCTTTGCCTGGCGCCTCTTTTCAGAACACACAAAGGAGACCAGGACACAGTGGACATGATGGACCTCTGGGAAACCTGGAGCAATACTGCTGTTCGTGGAAACAGCTTTTCTAGATGTAGCTGTATTTTGTCTCATCAGAGAGTAAGTAGTGATTCAGAAAAAAGAGGAATAATAATCTGTGTATCAACTACCCCCTCGAGTTTCCTTTGTCCATCTGATACCTGGCTATCGAAGATGGAGAAAACTACATCTTGCAGTGAGACAGAAAGCAGAAGTTTAGTATGATGTGTGCAATTCCTGTCACCTTAGTAAAGCTGTGAATTTATTACAAAATGTAAAACAATAAGTATTTTTTAAAGTACATTACCATGAATGCTGTATCCTAGGGCATCTTGCAGCTCTGTAAAGGTATTTCCTTGAGCTCCAAACTGCAGCAGCTCCAAAGAACCAGCCACACTTGCTGGAGAGACTACCAGATTGGTTCTGTTCTCTGCTTCAGACACATGCCGGTAGAGACTGATGGCAAATTCAGTCTTCAGCTCTTTCAGCTCATCATAGGAGATGCAGTTCCCTTTGGTTAAGCAGCAAGCAGACAGCATAAATGCAGAGAATAAAATGGGCAACATGAAGACGAGCTGGGAACAGTCTCCACCAGCTAATACCTGCAATTAATGACACGGATGTAGTTAGAAAAGCAACAGGCTGAGCTGGCAGAGGAACTTTATATCAGTGTTGAGGTATGACTTGCAATAGTAAGGATCACTGTTAAAATACTTGTCCAGGTCTACTCAGTAGCTATTGTCATTAAAAAAAAAAAAAGAAAAGAAAAGAAATATGCATGGACATGCTGATGACTCTGTTGACTAACAAGAATTTAATTTTCCAGGATGCTGTAGCATATAAGATGGTTGGCCATTACAGAGCATGGAAACACACAGCCCCCTGGTTAAAAATTAGCTACCTGCACACATGATGGGACACCTCAGTGTAGTCTCCATGCTGCTGAGCACCCACAGCTCCTTTCTGTCCCCAGCAGAAAGGGGGTCACACACAGCACTCCCAGAAGGAAGGCCACCCCTTGTGAGATACAGAAATCTAACTGGAGGCTCCAAGCTGGGCTTTAGATCCGAGTTTGCAAAAGGCTGGCTTCAAATTCCACCCCTCCACCCACCAATATTCCTTCTATGAAATTTATCCCAGCGAAAGAAAATGTTGTATTTGCAAAAGGCTCCAGTGCTTGTAGCACAAAATCACCACATCGGATTTTTATGGGAAATCAAGCATTGGTCAACGTTATATTAAGAGACACTTAGATTCATATTTAAAGGAATAATGCTAAAATGACAGAATAGTTTTCCTTACAGAATTTCACCTTTTGAAGATTGTATGCAAGTATATTTTAAAAATTACTGCACCTTCTTTCACCTCAGGATTTCCTACAAATCTTTCTCCATGCCCTTTGCTCTAGAGAGCACCTCTAATGTTTTGTATTTACTCACAGTTAGCTCTGTTAAATTGTCTTGCCTTTCTGTGTCCTTCTGGGTCCCTGAATGGAAGCTGCCTATGAACGTCTTGTCTCCTTCTTTAATAGGTAGTGGAGCAAAGACTGAGTCATGAGACTGCATTTAAAGGGATAGTCAGTGATCAGAGTCTCTGTCGGCGATGTCTGTACCACTCTGTCCAAATTCCTGTAGGCTACAAGCTCTATGGAGAGCCAGGCAAAGCAGCATGCCACTGACCAGCAAATCCAAGGCAAGGAACAAAAAGGTACACATGGAGATAGAGTCAGCAACTTCCTTGCAAGCCTTGCTCGAGCCTCATGAGACTTGTGACCTGCTGGTACCGAGCAAGGCATCTCCTATCTCTCTTCCCACCCCCTTCCTTCTTTTATATGAATTCCATTGATTCCTCTGCCACAAAGGGGAAGAGAAAGGGCTCTCTGTGTACCAGGCACACAGCTACTTTTTACCCCCACTTTGAAACCTTATTCAGAAATCCCATGCAATTAAAATGTCTTTATTTCCTTTTTTTTTTTAATTAATGCCATCCGAAATAGCAAGGTTTTCTTTCACTCTTTAGTTTCCAGAAGGAAAGAAACAACAAAGTGCTGCACTTGAAGGAGAGTGAATGAGGAAGGGGCTGCTTCGAATGGACCAGAAGCAGAAGAGCTGTGGTTGCGACTGCTTTAAAAGCAGTTGCAGCTCTTCATGGCTTTCTTCACGTGAAGGGATGAAATTCTGCCCATCGCATTCACAGGTTCAGCCTCACAGCTTCACAGTGCCACCTTAGGCAAGCAAGATTGGGCTTAAAAAGTAACGTAAAACTGCAGCTTATTGATCTTCCCAGAGTTCGATGTTGTATGTATGCTCAGCTATTTCACCACATACATTCTTGTGGCAAGTGGGAAAGAAGACACTGGGAAAAAGGTCATTACAATCAAGCAATAGTTTAGGTGCTGCTGTTTCACTCTTAGCAGGGAAGGAACAGCCACACAATGGAATTAGAACCCGAGTGAGAATGAAGCCATGGGCCTCTCTTTCTGCTGTTCGGAGAACATGCCAGAATAGATGCAGATATTCGGGTCTGTTTCAGGATCCTGGGATTTAGACCTCATTCCCGCAAGGACTGAGGAAGTGCAAGAGCTTGGTCAGTCACAGTCTAGTACAACAGGCAGAAACGTAGTTTTTTGCCACAGATTTCAATGGCAGTGTCTTCATGCTGAAAATGGCATTTGGGCTTAGGGGTTTGGCTGAATGAGGACCTCTCTGCTGAAGTTATCATTGACAGTTTCCACTGGAGTGGAGACGTATTCAGAGGGAATGGAACAGAGGCCACCAAGTGATTTCTCGGAGGGCTCAGAGCTGTCAATAGATAAATTAACTCTGGTCACTGGCGAGGACTGTACAGCTGGATTTATTGTGGTGTTCCCCGAGGCTGTGGACCTGAAAAGACAGTTCCTCTGCACCCTGCTTGATACTCTCCTGTGGATTTATTAAGATTTAAAAGAAAGATGGGGAGTCCCTGAAGGTTTTAGGCATTACTGTCAAAAAATAGCATTGAATTCCCACTTTGCAAAAATGTTGTTATTCAGATTTGGGGTATGTATTTGTGGAAGACATAATTGAAAATTGGACCTGGTAAACATGTTGTGTAAGACAGCATAGTTTCAGTGGGAAAAGGGAAAAAGGTGTTCTGGGTCTTGTCTCATCACAAATGAGACTTAGATATTGGAGTGTTTGTTTCAAATCTTCTCTCTCTGCAAATGTTTAGGAAGGGAAGGCTGTGGAGGAATCTTAGCAGCAAAAACAGTGTTTGCAGACAAGCAGAGAGGACTTAAGAAAACTAAAACCGGGTCAACGTTGTTCAAAGCAACCATGGGCAATAAGAAATGTGCTTTACGTACAATGAATAGAAAAGAAATCCACTGGTGAATGATGAGAAAGATAGGGGGCAGTGGAGTAAGAAAGAAGTAAGTCAGTGAAACTAGCTGTGGCTGAAAAATAAGTATAGAATCCTGGGGGAAGGTTATGAACATTTATCATAGTCAAGGTCAGAACCACAATTCTCATGCCTGCTCAGTTTAGCAGCCTAAGTTTAAAGCTTCTCTGCGCTGGACTGGGATCCACAACTGAGAACTGGGTGTCCAAGGAGAAGCCAGTGCCACATCAGGGTGAGTCTGAAAACTGAGGTTGCCGAGCGAGCCCGGACAGCCAGAACTGAGCTGTCCAAATGAGGGTAGTTCAGGGGGACAGCAAATAAAATGGGCCAATTACAGAAATTCTGTGTCAGAAATAGAGGGGTCTTGGACCTAATGAAGTGTTAGAGTTGGGCTGCTGTGGAGAAATGTAGTTTCTGTCTCCTTTAAGGCCTTTTTTTTTTAAAGCCTTCATACCTGCCTGTGTCCTAGTTTAGGCATCACAGCCTTCTTTGGGTCTTAATCTGGCTCTGCATCACAAGGTACTGCGGAAAGCACTGATAAACTTTCTGGCAATCATTTTGTTTTTAGATGCTGAGAATGCATTTTAAAAGGCATGCAACTGACAGGTCCCCGAGATAACACTTCAAAGTCAGGAAGGGGCAGAGGTAGCATCTGTATTTTGAGAAGTGCTTCTTCACATTGAGATAACTTCGACTGACTGTGAGGGAAGTAAAGAAAGATGCAAACCAAGGATGTCTGGAGAAAACACAGCACAGGAGTGTGTGGGTAACATTCTGGAGCACAAGAGTGCTGTGTCTCTGTGGAGCTCCTCTGAGCTTCTACAGGAGCAGCTCTGAGAGCTTCACAGGGAGCCCAACCTCTCTGCTCCCTCACTGAGCAGAGAAAACCACCCCTCTTTGAGAAGGAAGACAGCCAAGAGCTTCCTGATGCGTGAACACCTCCCCAAGCAGGGAGCCAAACTGGTGGAAAGCACTGGAAAGAAGCCATAAGTGGTAGCCACTTTCCCTGATGGATTAGACCATGTCTGTGCCTGCAGTGTGCCAGTGCTGTCACTGCACAGCCCCTCAGTGCCCCCCTGTGTGACCATGGTGGTGGGCAAGGGGACAGACTGCTGAAGCATCCCCTGCTGCTCAGCACTGACAGGCGCCGTCACAGGTGGCTCTGCAATGTCTGGTGTGAAAAATGTGCAGAAGTGGAAAAGAAAGATGAGAGAAAAGAAAGAGAGACAGCTGTCCTCCAGAATTTCATCTTCATGGGCCAGATTCTGTTCTCAGGTACAGGGGTGTAAATGCAAACCATCGACACAAACTTGGGTTCTTGAGCAAATGAAGAGCTGCTGGGGGACTATGGGCTGGGAGACTCCTCTGGGGGACAGGGTGCTCCATGACGCTGGAAAACGGACTCAGGGTTGAGCCTCCATGGTGGTGGCAGTAGGGAGGAAGGTCAGGAACTTGTTAGACTTGGAAGCAGCCAGAAGTCAGAGGACTGAAATGAGAAACCACAGGGATAGGCACAGCCTGCATGGGCTCTATGGGCAGAGAAAGATTTATTTGGAAACCTTTCCCCACAACAAGTTTTTTCTCACAGGAGATTGGAATTTTCTCTGATTTATCTGTGTTCTAAGAAATACTGAGCCCTAATTTGGTGTGGCTGCTGAGAGGAAAGGGAGAGTTGTTCTGCTTTCGGCTCTGGCCAGTTGGTGCTTCTGCTGCCTGCACTTTACACAGTGACCTGGAGCAGAATTTGGCCCAGGAAAAAGCTGGAGGAGAAAAAGGTGAGAAAACCAGTTCTGTAACAGGTCAGTCTCCTGCAGTCTTCCTTCCACTCTAGCACGACCCTGTTACCAGCAGGGCTACTGTGCATTTACCCCTTCACAAATGAAAACAGAATTTAACCTTCTATCTGCATCTGACTTTAGTGTGCTAGCTCTCTTTAACATACAGAATAACCCTGGGGAAATTGATTTGGCTCCAAAGCAGCTTCCTTCCTGCTTACACCACTCCTCCAGGAGCAAGCCTGCACTGCAAGACACCAGCACATTTGCTCAGTCAGGAAGGTTGCTCTGCTGAACCTCAGGATAAGAAAAATTGGCATCATCATTTCATACAGAGCTTATTCTGCGGAGAGGCAGACGGCTGTGAAGCCACAAAACACCCAGCTGAGCAAATTCAAGTGAATTTGTTTACTGCTATCCCCATGCCATGTAAAAACCAACAGTGCCTCTGCCTCCCACCAGGGCCTGAGGACAAAATCTGGCTCTTCTAAGGGTGACCACTTCAGAGGGTTGCTTCCAAAGAAGAAATCCATCTGCTCAGCAAGGTGTCGTGGTTTGAGCATATGAGCTTGGTGCCACCCTGGACCTGCTGGCCCATGCAGAATTCCACAATGGAGCTCCATTCTGCTGAAGCCCCCAGACCGCTTCCCTCACACCTTCCTGCCCAGCTCCCGGTGGAAAGAAGTTCTGTTAGTAGCAATGAAGGCTTTTTGGCAACTCCACAGTACGAGGTAGTTTCCGTGCCCATGGCTGAAGGCTGGGTAGCAGAGAAGCAGTGGTACAGGCTGGCTGTGACCAAATTGTGCAGCACTTGGTTCCCAGTCCTCTTCAGCCCCTGTGGATCTAAAATGTGAATATAACATTTTGGTGGGCTCATACTCCTATAGCTCTAATACTCCAAGTGGAATAACAGAGTAGTGGTTTCACAGCATCACCCTGGGAATCAGTGTTTCCTGCCCTGAGAGATGGCCCAAGGGCACACTTGGAGGATGGGTTGGCGATGGAGGAATGTGTGGGATCCAGGCTTGGGCCAGGCTCTGCCATGGGGGTTTTTGAGTTGAGTCCAGGAATAAATGAGACCTGGACGTTTCCCAGGGGCAATTTCGAAGACAGCTAGTAATGGCAACCAAAAACTCAGCCAGGCAGTAACCCAATAAGTGGTGTGAGAAATTGGTGCTGGGAGTAAGCTCAAGTCTGCAGGGTAGGTGTTTCCCATGTGTTATGTAATGTCTTCTGCAGTGGGAAGAATGGTGCCTTTCTCTGGTGTGAAGCAAAGCAAAGCAAACAGGAGTTCCACTTCCACTGAATGAGGCTGATGCCATAACATTGATGAAGTGACAGGTGTTTCCACATGCAGGAGTGTAGGCTGAATAGCAGCCCAAATCAAGTCGTTTTCTAAGTGGCAGTGACTGTTCTCATTATATATTTTTAATAGACAAAGTTCAAAAGGGCTGAGAAACTATGAGAGTAAGACCACTTCTTTTTTTTTCAGGTTGATGAAATTTATCTGAATTTAAAAAAACAACAAACCC